>OMLI01033987.1:0-19315 GCA_900302605.1 Rondeletia loricata
ATCCATCGGTTGAAGCATGCAAGAGTTAAACTGTTAACACGGGATAAAACCCCAATATTTGACATTTTGACCCCTGGCATTCTGCCATCGTAGATGGGGTTCGTCCTTGTACCTCTTCCAATGTTCTCTGAAGATCTCAAGCCAATCGGTTGAAGCTTGCAAGAATTAGAGTGTTAACGGTGGAATATGTGCCTAAATAGGCCAAAACCACAATATTTGACCCATACAACAGAAATATTTTCAAAATGTTTATCTGGCGCCGTGTACTGAACCATATCTATATGCTATCACAATTTGAGAAGAGTCAGTCAAGAATTGTACTGTGCAAGCTCCATGTGCCAAAATAGGCAAAAATTTCAACGTTTTTCCCCATAAAACTGTAAAATGTTAAGATATTTGTAAAAATTTCGTCTGCCGCCGAGTACTAAGCCATATAAATGTGCTATTAAAATTGGAAAGAAATCGGTAAAGAAATGTGACTGGTAGAGCGTTCACAACCAAGTGTCTGCAGCGGACGCGGCGGCGGACGCGTGTCGGCGGGGGATACTATGGATCAGCGATTATGCTATCCCTACATATACTGCAGAAATCGTGAATCTCCTATTTAAATTTTTACAAAATGTTAATTAACAGCTAACGGGTTCCTCCGCATGTCAACTTCATGACCTTGGCCCAAACCATTTAAATGTACTGTTGAATAAAAAAAATAAAAAAAATAAAATGCATTAGCTTCAATGTGAAATAAAATAATCAACCATCTATTCTCAACTGGTTGACTTTTTAAAGATACAAGGTTCTTGCAGGAAAAATTAGAGGGGATCAAATTAGATCCACATTTTGGGGAAAAATGCACTCTATTGGTTTAAAAATGGTCAAATAGGTAATCAAACTAAAATTCTGATGTCAAATAAAATCGCAATACACTATTAACTTAACCTGGTGTTTGAGTGTCAAAGCAAATACATAATGAATACATCCAACCTCAAGATGTTAATCAAATATGATAAATTAACAAATGCAAATGAATACATTTAAAAAAAAAACATAAATGATTGATTTTATCTAATGTATTTTGATGGGATGTTGGTAAGATAGTAAGGCCTATGCTTTTTTCAGATGATTGAGCTGAGCCTATGTGGTTCTCATTCATGTATCACTTCCATAGAGCAAGATGTAAGCCAGTGCTGATGAGACCCAGGACAAGGCGTCAGAGTATTAGAGCCACTTCTCAGATGCAGGGCTCAGACACAGACCAGAGTGCTAGAGCGAGCTCTGTGTTTTGATAAAAGCTGTCCTCTCGCTGTGACAGTCCACCTCCTCACTGTCTGATTCAGACTCATAGGCAAACATGTCGTCATCCCCCCACACAGTGGGGATCCCCTTGTAGCATATCCGTGCTTTCCTCTCCCGTCCCTGGCCAAAGCCAAAGCCCACCCGGATCCCCCTTGTCCCTGAATCCACAGAGGGTAGTTTGGTCCTCCAGCCCCAGGAAGTGCCACCTGAGCGCATCTGCAGCAAGAGGAAGACCCCCACGAAGGCAGCCAGGATGAAGGCACAGCTGAGCACAGCCACCAGGGCAGGCAGCTGAGAGGATGGAGCTTTGCTGAGCCCTGGATGTTCAACGGCTTGTCCTCTGTCATCTTCTGCTGGGCTCTCCCCCTCTGGCGGGGCTCCCTCACCCTGGAGTCCCCCACCAGAAGGGGATTTGCGCTGTACCTGGTTCTGGTGCAGGCAGGAGGTGAGGACCAGGTGGCTGTGAGGTGGGCAGGAGAGGCAGTTGGTAGGCCCAGTGCCAGAGCAGGTGAGGCAGGCAGGGTTGCAGGGCAGGCAGGCCTGGACGGAGGATAGGTCCACCCAGTTCTCCAGGGACAGGTTGAGGAGCTGCGGTCCGGAGGTGAAGCCTGGGGGGCACAACTTCACACATCCCTGGAGGAAGAGGGAGAAGCCAGGGCTGCACTCTGGATGGGGAATGGGAGCGACAACAAACAAATAACAGGGGTTAAGTCTCATACAATCTCACAAACAAACATGCGCACACCAACAATGGCATCCACGGGCCTTCAGTACAAATAACTCTTGAAATGTCGATTTTTGCTAAATATTTGACTAGTCATTTGAAATGAATTAGAAGTAAGTGTCTAAATACTGGGTACCAGCAAGAAGCTTGTCACCCCATCTGCCTTTCAGTAGGTGAGTCACCCTCCCCAACAGCTGCTTGACAGCGTAGCACCTCTTTCACTGAAGCATTTCTACTCTCTCCTGTGTCCCACCCTCTGATTCGAACTGATGTGACATACGGCAATGTGCATATTCATAGCCCGCATAAAGCCTAAGTAGCCCATGTTCATAGTTTCAGTACCAGTGGCGGCCCAATAGTCTCACCTATACAGATCTGCTGGGCATCAAAGGTCTTGCAGCTGTTGTTGGACGGCCGAGGGAAGTCAGACGATGAGGGGTTAACAGTGCTGGGTCCAGTACCCCACAGCATAAGGGTGAACTGACTCAACACACCTGAGAGAGAGGGGGAGAGCAGGAGGCGTGGAAGAGAATATCAGTTTAACACTCCTAAGAGAAGGAGCAGGGAGAGCTGGCTGAGAAACATGAGGGAAGGATATGGGCGTGGAAAGAAAAGAAACAAGGAATGTCAACACAACACTGAAGGAGGATCAACACAAGCAGAGGAAGAGATCTGTGCCTATCTCATTTCCCCTGCCGCTCAGAGTAAACAGTGCCACAGGAAAGCTCTAGGACTTAACAAGTTAACTCATTTAGGAGAATGTACTGTCTTATGCCCTTTGAAAGAAAATGTAGCCCAACATCAAAAGGTTGCAGACTATTTTCTTGCAAATGGATCCATCTCTGCCCAGCAGCTATGTAAGGGTTTAATCCGGATGTGTAACATTACAGAGGAAATGGGAAACAAAGGGTGGAAAGGAGGAGAGGGGACTCAGAGAACTGTGAAAGCACGTAAGAAGACTTGAGTTGATGAGGGGACAGTGATTGCCGGCTGAATGTGGGTCTGATGTGAGGTGAACAGACTCTGTGGGATAATGGCGATGCATTGTGTTACCATAGTCATGTCCATTTACTGCTACGTTCTCTATTTCCAGGGTCCACTCCCCTTGAGGATCCTCATCCCACGAGTGAGTGGTCATGAAGGCCCAGTCATTAAATCCCTCTGAGGAGTAGTCATCAGGCCTGAGCGAGAAGGCGAGGGACAATATGTTTGTTTGCGAGTGTTATTCTTCTTGCATTAGTAAGCACAAAAAGAGTATTTCAGTGTCTGTGGGAATGTTTGTGCACAAACATAATTAAGTACATGTGTGTGCACACAGCATTTACCAAGGGTGCAGCAAAATGGAATGAATGTATTGTTACCTGGAGGCCAGCTGGGTTATATATGTGTGTGTGTGTGTGTATGTGTGTGTGTGAGAGAGAAAGAGAGAGAGAGATAGAGAGAGAAAGAAAGACAGAAATCTACAACAAGGGTAGGAAGATGGGGTGTGTGTATGGGATATGTCCCTGTGGCCTAGCTGAATGGTGTGTTTTGCTATATACCTAGGGGACAGCAGGGTGGAGCGCGTGCCCAGTGGGCTGATGAGATGGATGGCCAGTTTTCCTCTCTGGTTGTGGGAGAGAGTGAGGCGAGCCTGGACGTGCTCCAGAGAGCTGACGTACTCTGGTCGTCCCCAGCAGGCGTCCACACTCTTGCTGAACACCAACTTGTTCCCAATGTCTCTACGGGGTTGATAAGTGGAGAGGGTGTAGTTAATGTTTTCTGGATACAGAAAGGGACACACAGACCATAACCTAATCAAGAAATCCACACAACTCTTCCAGCTCCTTTCTTCCAGATCAGAGAAGGAAACAGTGAAATGTATCAGGCTGAGCTGGGCAGTAGAAAGAGGAGCACTCGTAATGACACTAAAAAACTCACTCACTCTCTCAAAACTCACTCTGTATTTCAGACACACACACACAACTCAAAATCACCCTCCTAACCTTGGCTCTGTGAGCATGGTGTGAACACACTGGTGCTGTGGCCCCACTCTGGTCCAGTTCTGTGCCAAAGCCACCATAGCACCTGCATTCAGCAGCCCATAACCATACGAATGACTCACTGTGGAAAAAAGATGGGAGGATAAAGAGAGATTGGAATGACAGGTGGCAGGGATATGAGAGAGAGAGAGAGAGAGAGAGAGAGAGAGACACACACACACACACACACACACACACACACACACACACACACACACACAAACACACACACACACACACACACACAAAGATAAAATAATGCAGAAAGTGAGCAGCAATGAACAGTCCACTCCTCACAGTGATACCACAGTGATAGTGCCGGTGGTTGATTTAGACTAATCACTGTAGCCATTCCCATTCCCTACCTCTGCGTCCCACTCCATTGGTCTTCCAGTCGACAGCAATGAGGTGACCAGGGCGGGATGTTCTCACCACCAGGTGCTGCATGTCCCTCCAGGTCAGGTTCATACTGTGGAAGGAAGGAAACACAGTAACAGTATTAACTTTCTGCCATGGCATTGCTAAAGGCATCATATTCAGCGTTACGTATTGAGGACAGCTGGGTTTCGCCTACTTCAACCTTAATACAATACCGCAAAGGAAATGTGAGGAGTTATAGGATACAGAAAAGGTCTGAGTTTGTAGACACACCTGGAATGTGACAATGATACAGATGCTGCTTAACTGTGAGGACAGCCATACAGTTTTGAAAGATCATACTCTGCCCTGAGGGATATGTCAGTCAACCATAACAGAGATATGGGTTCACATTATGGTTTTAGCACCATTTTAAAAGGTACACCACAACCTATTGTGTTGAAAGGTCATGGAACACAGTAACACAGTGGCTACAATACCCTGGAGGACAGTGTCTAGCCCTGTCTGTAATGATAGTTTCTAATGAGTTCTGGGATTGGGGGATGGGTCACCTTCCGCACAGTATAAGACCAATAAAAAAAGCTCTTTCTACAGATGAAGTGAGAGGCATAGCAGAGGAGAGAGGTATTCAGAGAAGCCTTAGAGTCAGCAATGAAAGAAAAAGCAGCTCCACGGGTTAAGATAATCAAACCATGAATCACATGGCTCACTCCGTGCAACCACGCATGGCAGACAGAAATAGAAACACAGAATTGTACTGTGGCGCCTCACCTTCGCCACCCTCCACATCAGCATTCACATCTCACACCCTCTCATCTGTTATTAATGGACAAGAACCCCCATCCACTCAATGTCACCTAGCAAAAAAAACACCAGAAAGCCGAAACAGCACTCCGCCTATTAAATGATTCCATCTCTATGAATTCCAGTGTCAACTCAGATATACTAGCTACCCTGTTATTACTGCTGCCTGTCTGGGGGAAGCACAAAGGTGATCTGCTCACTGAGAAAGATTGCATCTAGTTTGTCATTGAAAGTGAGAGATAGTCTAGGCAGGTTCTGCAAGTCAGTGCCCTTCACTGTGGAGCAGTGGCCTGTTATCACCGATGACAATGCTAAGGTGAACAGGGATGGCGAGGATGCATACCTGGCATATACTAATGCAAATTGGAACTGGGGTGTGAGGTAACATCTGATTTGGTCTGACACCTGTCAGCCAATCCCTAATGAGGAAGTAAGGAGAATTATGCAGAGCAGAGGACTGCTGACTGATGAGAGGGCTGACACACACAAATGGAACTGCAGATATGACCGTACAAGAACATACTAGAGCTGCTGAGTGAGAGATAATGAGAGATATTCTACAGCAGAAATCTTCACTACCGGCCCTAAAGGAATTCAGATGTCTGTGTGTACTGTAACTACTGATTTGCCTTGCTAATTAACTGATTATCAAAAGCTTAATTTGCTGAGGAAATAATTTGCGGGCTGGGATAGAGGCCAACGCTCACTCCCAGACGCGTTGACTTTTTTGATTTTGCACTGTAAAAGCTTTTGGCTACACAGCCTATTACTACAATAGGAGCTATATCCTAACAGGAAAAAGAGACACTCTCACTCACTTGGCCTCCAGAGCCAGAGCAATGATTCCAGCAGCCAGCGGGGCTGAAGCCGACGTCCCTGTGTGAGAGTCTGTGCATTTCTGCCTCAGGTCTGTGGTCACCTTGGAGACAGGAGAGGAGAGAGAGGTGCACAGAGACACAGAAAGAGAGACACAGTTATTATGACACAGTGAGTTTCCCACTTCAGTCTGAGTGAAGTTCATGGTGAAAGAAGCTGAGTGTTCGACAGGGGAGGGCTGGGGACAATGGGGGTTCTGCCTGGAGCGATTGGTGATGGGAAGGAGGAGGACAGATCTGTGGATCCCTGACAAAGGGTCACAGCCAGGCCAGTGAATGTCAGCCAAGTCAGATTAGCCAAGCAGGATGGTGAGATAAAGTATGGTAGCACTATAGGGTGTACCTCTGATACTGGTCTCTGGCTAAGGCAGAAAGTTAATGAGGCCTGTTTGGGTCAACGATGAGGACACATCAGAAATGACAAGATGCCACAGGGCAAGGCAAACTGTGAAGGTTAGGGACAGATTCTTGGTGTGTGACTTTCTGCCTGACAGCTTGGGGCGCTAATGGCCTGTATCTCCTACTGTAGGTGGAATGCATCTGACTAGATGAGTGGAAAGGTGCCAACGGACCCACGTTCATACACAATCCCACTGTTATACCTCAGAAACATACAAAAGAACACAGAGAAGCTGTCAAGGGAGCTCCCAATAAAGTGCAGTGTTGGACATTTCCCCTGTGATGGCACATAACTTACAAATTTCTACGTTTCGGAGGTATATTCCTTTAGTTCGGTTCGTTTGGGCAAGTGAGAACAAAATCTCCATCCTCGCGTGATGACAGGTTACCAAAACTCGGTCAAATAAATGAGCTACTTCGGAGTCCATGTGACTTTTGTTTACAAGCCCCAGTTCGCTGCGCAGTGTGAACCCAAATGAACCAAATACAAAAATCCAACAAAGTTAACTTTTCCACTAGGGGTTGGACCAAAGAAAACAAACTGTAGGTGTGATCACACCCTTAGAAGCCGATGAGACAACAAATGGTGGCTTCTGACTGCTAAAACACCAGTGACACAATATGTCACAAAATTACTTCACGTACTTGAGTTGTGTTTGCTTGCCTGCAGCATGTCTCTGGTGTATTTTGGAGGGAATGGCAGATTTGTGGGTGTTTCATGTTACTCTATGTCCCTGAGGCAAGCCTTTCTATGGCTGACAAGCAGCTTGAAGAGAGCGTGTGGCGTCTCTCAATGATTGTCAGCTTTGCTCACTGTATGTTACACATCAGCCAGAGATGTTTGACAGTTTGATGCTGTTTTTTGGTTTTGAGAGGGCAGACAAATGTGTATGTCACAATTTTTGTTGTCTTATTTAAGGTTCATCTCTATATGGCTGTGTATTTGGGCCCGACCAATATAGCAGTGCACCAATACTGGCCTTTCATTTGGTTCACTGATAAGGTCAGCACAAACAATTTGATTTCAGCACAATCACTTATGGTTATTTTTGTGATCTTGACATTTACAGTGTACTAGATGTTTTTAGAAGAAAACTATTCTAAACGAAATCGCAGAATATATATATATTTTAGAATTCTGGTTGAGAAGTTATTTTAGCAGGGGCTGTAGTGATGAGTAACAACAATTCCACAAAAATAAAAATAGGACAAAGTGTCCTAAACGAGACTCTGATACATATTATGGCTTGACACCTCTCTCAGACTCTTGTTTAGGACACTTTTGCGGTTATATTTTGTTTACAATGGCAAAGATGTTCAAGGTGTGTGTTTGTTTGTATGTGTGTGTGTGTTTGTGTGCCTTAACACCCACTATCTGTTTCTCCCCAGGGTTTCCAGAGCTGAAGGTGGTGGCAAGGGTGGAAGAGCAGGGCTCGCTGTACCAGGGCACGTTGCCGGACTGGGTGGTGCTGCTGATGGACAGAGTGTAGATGCTGTTGGTATAGCCGTCACAGTTACAGCAGTCCTGCTCCCTACCACCATTACCCGAGGCCCACACGAAGATGGAGCCCAGTCCGCCGCGACCCTGAAGCATAGCGATATATAATCACACACAGTTGTAATCCACAGACATGCACACAAAAGGGAAACAGAGAGACAGTGTTTGAAGTGTGAAACATTGCCTCTGACAAAGATGGTTTCCCTCAACCTATAAATGCCTTGACACTTATGTGCTGTATTTCAGAAAACACTGAACTGCTGTAGGCATAACTCTTATTAATATATCATAATGCCAGGCAATTTACTGCGGCAGAAAGGCAGATAACAAACAGAAGAAATGTAATTACAAAATCTACTCAAGCTGACTATAATTTGGGGGATAAATGGCAACTTGGTATCTGGAAAAGCAGTTCCATTGTATGCTCCAATCTCCTAAGTACATATCCTCCTCACAAGTTACATTTCCATTTAGCATTAATCGGTCGCCCATCATTCAAAAGTAAATGAAACAATTAAAGTCAAATCAAAGTGTAGCAGCAGCAACCCAGACACTGGGTCTTGTAGAATAAATCTAGTATGTGCTTTTTCTTTTTCGGAAGCCAAAAGTGGGTGGATAACATATTCATTTTGAAAAAAGAACAAGAAATAGGAAAGATAAAAGGAAAACTGGAGAGACCTCTCTTACATTCCACTTAGAGAGGGCAGGGATAATGACAACAACTGATGGGAAGCAAGAAATGGTTAAGGTCAGACAAAACAGAGAAGAGGATGAAAATGGTGGAGACTGATGCCAGTGCAGACTCCATACTGCGTTGTACCATAAACTCTAGCAGAGCCTGAGACGAGAAGCCGTGGTTATGGAACTTGCACCAAAAGAGCAAATTGTATCATACAGACAGATGTATACCATCTCTTTCTCCCTCCCTATCAGTCACTGACAGATACATACACAGATACACAGAAAAACCATTGACAACACTTTGTATTTGAAGGAAAAACCTGCGAGAATGTTTTGCTATTAATCTTCTTGTGGTGAGTTTGTCTCCTGCTCTGCCTGCTCTGCCTGCTTGTGTCTGGCCTGGGTGTTTAAAAAACCCAAAATACAAGTCCTATCACCTCCGATGAATACAAAGACACTGGAATCTTTGCTTCCTTATCACCACTGTTTCAGCACTGTTTTCTCTGGCGCAGTTAATCAGAGACATTTTAAGCTCGTAAGCGTACAAAAGGACCTCGTTTGACCGAAATTGGAAATACTTGTGTGTAATCATCAGAATTTCCTTGTTCAAACACGCATCTAAAAGCGCTGCAAATTAGCTTACACAGTGTTTCAAAATGAGTATCCATTTAATCTTCTGAATTAGTCCCAACATCTATATTTTCCAAATGACCTTCACAAGGAGTTGGGATAAACGTGGTTCTAATTGTGTTATGACACTTTTTGAATTGTATCTTATCCACATAGTAGTCTTGAAGCTGTGACTAATGCTCCAAAACTTCCCAGCCGTATTAATGGCCTGTCTCTGCTGCAGGTTACAGAGGCCAACCAACAATACTTGAGTACCAGAGGTTATCTGAATGCCAGGAGAACAGATGCTGAACCAGAGAGGTCCTGTTGTGCTGCTGTCAAGCTATTATTCCTCACTAATGCACCATGATATGCGGATTGTTAAGACATTTGGGAAGTGATGTATGAATCACTCTTTTCCACTGAGCATTTGCAGTTTCACTCATTTATATACCAATTACTGTGCTCTTTTAATCTAAATCTTGCTCTGCATCAGCGATTGCTCCTCCATTTCCCTTTTTTGTCCCCATCTCACATTTCGCTATTCTGCTAACGTCTGTCTGCTGATGTAGCATGCCGACACGAGAAACGATGACATTAGCTTTAGATAATATGTCACATTCATTAATGGCTTACTCCATCCAACCCTAAATTACTATTCAGAGGGCAGTTAGCAAGGGAGGCGACGAGTTTGTCTTATTCTACATCTGGGGAAAATAACCTCTATTAAACACTGGTATCACTGTATAGTAACTGGTGAAAACATGTTCCGACCTTTTCTGATTTCCCCTTAACTCATGTAACAGGAATGCTTGTCAGTAAAGGGCTTGCTGACCTGTCCAATAGCATCCTTTTTGCTAGCCTGGTAGAAATTGCTTCATGGATTGCTTACAGAGCTGCTGTGAGTCTGATGATGATGCTAGAAATACAAACGGGCAGACATCGGTATACTCAAAGTCCAAGCTTATGCTCTGACTGACCTTAGTGATTCCCTGGAGAAAAGCCTCCTTGGCCAGCTTGGCAGGGCCATCCAATGACTTGCCATCATCTTCTGGGCCCCAGCTGGCACTATAGATGTGGATGTGCTGAGGGTTGAGGCTAAGAGAATGAGCCTCCACCACGTCTGTCACCTCCCCATCCAACATACGCACTCCTGTAGTATGCATACACAACGCAGAACAGATTAGCATACAGAAGTGGAGACATGAAGAGTAGTGGAGAAAACAAAACACTTCAAAGAGAATTCCAGCTCTACACCGCCTCACACACATATGCTGCTCCAACAGATAATACACAATATCATTGTCATAAACAAAAACCCAGCCGGCCATTAAACCAAGTAAGGACGCTGCCTGGCCCCATCAACCACACAGAAAGGACAACTAAGGACAACAAGTAGACAAATCTAAAAGACTGCACACACACACACACAAAAATGAGCTCAGAGTTTATAGGGCTTCCAACAGAGTGGTGTGACCGCAGGGTAGCGCCAAATGTCAGCTTTAATCATACCTGAACACAACCTTGTCGGAGCCTTTGAGGTGTGCTGCCTCCGATCAGCACTCTGAACATTAATGGCGGCAGAGAGGCGTGAAATGAACCACCCTAAAATAAGGTCCATTACTGTGAGAGGACCCCCGGACCTCAGACTATCCACATAAATCTATTCTAGACAACCTGCCTGGCCATGCAGACACAAACACATGCCAGTAGGGATAGAGCTAAGGCTGTAATTATTTTGGTGTTGTGGGGAGTCAGCGTAATGCAAGTTTGAATACTGACAACAACAAAAAACCTTAACTGGGCTAAATGTGCGTGATAATGTACAGTGTTTGCTTGATGATCATTATGCACAGGCTGTATTGCAGCTGTAATGATGATCACTGTCGTAACAATTCTCATCAACTACCTGCAGCTCGGCAATCCCTTATTAAGATACTGCTGTGTGACTTCCCCTCCAGCTAAGTCAGAGGCAGCAGGTGGGAGTGGGTCTACGTGCGTGTGCTGGAGGAGGGGGAAAGACAGGTAGGTGGAAAGGAATACTGAGTGAGCCAAGGAGGGTCAATTACAGCAGTTAAACACTAATCATTGCTCAGTAAGGATATTGCAATTAGGCTCAGCCAAGGAAGGAGAACACACAAACATGAGCGCACGTGCTTGCATACACACACTCACCATTGGTATTTGGGATCAAGGCACAGCTGTTTATAAACAATCCAGTGACCCCAAGACATGAACAGATTCACAGAGGAATAATGCATAAGCAGAAGGGCCAACGAGCTGCCGGAGTGGGACGTGTATGGTAATGAAGACAAAGACGGAGAGTTATGACTAACATCTGTGGATGGGACTGCTATGGGCTCCGCTGAGTCTTGTTGGCTGCCGTCATGTCGTTGATAGATTGTTTGGTGACAAAAGTTAGTAAAAGCCTCATTGGAATACTCTAAAAAGGGCAGAAATATTCAAGAGGCAAAAAACTACTTTGAGAATGAATCTGTGATCACAGGTTTAATCTAATTGGGCTTTTTTGAATAATCTTCTTGATGGATATTTGCTCACGTTGGCAGCTAAATTATTACTGTTTCAACAGCAGCCTACCCTAAGACTCATACTGTGACCGGCTATTAATAACAGATGATTTACACAATGGTGAATAGACGCCCAGTGGTTTATGGAGTCAGGGACACATGCAAAGTGAGTTAAAAAGGTTTTATAAGAGAAAGATCGTTTATAGCAGGATGAGTGTGAAATGCAGTTGGGGCCAATTAAGATTTGTGCTGGTTTGAATTGTGCTGGTTACATTTAGGCCAACTATGGAAACGTTTGAATAAAACATCTAATTCAGTATCTAGTTGCATTTTCGTTACCCCATAACAAACTTAACGTATATTATTGGGACCATGATGAAACGTGGAGACATAGCTAAAGCTCTGATACTGAAGACAGGACCCAGACTAGAGGGATCCATAGAGCATAGCTGAAAGAAATAGACTTGTATGTTGATTAGTTTGATGGTGCTTTGTTTTATCTCCTATTGGCATCCCAGTGGCAAGCTTCACTCACCTCCAATTTTAGCATTGTAGGCCACACCCACACCACACACTCCATTGTTGGCTGCAGCTGCAACCTCTCCTGCACAGCGAGTTCCGTGCCTGGTAAGAGAGAAGAGTGAAAGAGACGTCATGAAAGGACAGTAATGAGAAAGAGGAGAAAGATTAAAACTCAATATTGACCACGAATAAAAAGCGCGATATAAATACAATCAATTATTATTATTATTAAAATAAAGCAATCCTGTCACTGTATATGGCCCAGTAACCACCTGAACGTTGCTGGGCTCTTAAACAATAGCTTCCCAAAATGGTGCTAAAAATACACCACACTCACAAGAGAAACATAAAACCATGCTGCAGACAAGGTAAACTTTATTATCCCAGGTAGGGAAATTCGGGTGGTCAAGGTGCGAAAAGTACACAAAGCAGTCACAAAGACAAATATAAATACAATTATACAATATACAGCCCCCCCTTTCATTCCCCTAACACACGCTCACACGCACACACACACACACACACACACACACACACACACACAGAAAGCATTCCAAGCACCCTCTCTCTGGCATACCCTGACACACACTCATATAGAGACAGATAAATATCCTATATACAGATTGACTACATGATCCCTGAGAACAATCTCTAATCAAAATAAAGCATATAAAATATATTTCACCATACAGGTGTTGCACATACCATCAAGTCCTATGTTTTATGCTGTCCCTCTCATTTAACAGTCTAATTGCTGAAGGAGCAAAAGACTTGCTAAACCTGGTTGTTCTTATTTTCCTTTTCAGAATCCTTCCTTTGCCCCGACAGCTAAGTTGGAACTGCTGCAGACTCATGGGTGTTAGAGAATTAACAATGAGTGCCAGAAGGCCCGATGTGCCCTCCACATTATAGGGCTATTAATTTAGAATTCAAGGATTAATTAGCATGAACATGACAAGCAATTAGAAGCATGGAGGACACACTAGATAGCATTCTGTTCCCCATGGTATCGTGAGCATCAAGAGGCAAATTCAGGCCAGTCAGCCTGAATTTCTCCTCTCCACTGTACCTGTGCCCTATCAAACTTCATCACGGTTGAAAGTACTTGAGAAACTCATTTTCTACAAATATTTTTTTTATTCAGCAATATTTACATAATGAAAGGATGTGAATGTTCTTTTATTGTTAACATTTAATCTCAATGATAAATCTTCACCTCTTTTCACACAACTTCCACAATCCTCCTCCTCTGAAATAATTACTTCTTCTACCCTTTCTTAACTATTCATGTCAACATCTGACGTAGATCTCCTTTGGATGTTTTGGGAATGTATATCATTGGAAATGCATATCTTGTCTACCAAATGTAGCACCTTTTGGTCACCATTCCCCACCCCGTCTGACATTCATTATGGCTGATATTTGCACTTTTACAATGTGTTTTGAAATTGTTTTTAGGTAACTAGCTGTAGCTTGCAAAACCACATATGCTCTGTGGCTTCTTTAATATTAAGGTATTTCTGCTTCAAAAATGGTAGATAGAGACATGAAAAATGAAAGGCAGAGAGATTATGACTTGTACTTCCAAGCACTGTCATTTCCCAAACTCCTGATACACGAGGATGCCCAGACAGACAGTATTCTTGAAGGGAGTACACAAGACCTGTGTTTTTACATATACTGTAGTTTGAAAGCAGAACAACAAAAGAGCAGAGCTAAATCTTGATGTTGCAAAAGTCTTATCTTTTAGGCCCAATGTAGTATTCTCACATAAGCCTTCAGGGAAAAGGCACATTTTAAGCAAAAAGATAATGATCTTGTCTCCCATCACACTTATCTGATATTAACAAGCCGCAGTAAGGTGGATACAGGCTCTTCCAATCAAAACATGACTGAAGTGAAACTTTGGGACAAAGAACTGTCTAAAACTGACTTCACCTTGACAATCACTGGCTGCAGGCCATCCAAATGAAATATGAGATGTTATCGATGTACATTAATTATTCACCTAGTCCTTCATCAATACTTATGAACAGTATTGAGTTGCCGACGCAGACAGGTGCCCTGACAATAGCCAACCTCTGCACTCTGTAAAGCATTGTTTGGATATCGAATACACCAACACTGCACAAACCAATACCACCCCCATCCCAAAACACACGCTTTATTAACTACAGAACTGACTTCATAAAAGACAATGACTAATCTAAATTAAAACCTTTAAAGCTTTGGCTCACTTCAGGCAAAAAAGTGATCATCATTCATGAAATGGCTTTAATCTGTTCCATTGCCTTTTGGTGTTGGAGCGATGTGATCAGAATGTGAATGGATGGAACAGAATGAGCATTTGGTGTTTAACATAGGTCATTAAGATTGTTTCCTGATTACAGTGCAGATATCTGATTAGGAAGTGCACAGTTTCATACCCTTCTCTGGGACATGCTGTGTGAATGTTATCAGAACAACAGATAATTATATCAACATTATTGCTTTGGAAGAAACAGAAATTACACACTTCCTTGTTAGATCCCCCCACCTCCTTGATGATGAGGCAGAGGACAAAGTCATTTCACAGGGTCAGAGCACAGCTGCATCTCCAGCTGGGATTCTGATTAGGCTCTAGGTAGCTCTGTGATATATTACCCAATAATGTTCACCGTCTTAACAAATTTCAACTGAGAGGATCACTGTTGTTTTCTTCTGAATTTGTGGGAAATCTACTTTTTGCTATAGAACAATACAAGCTCAGGTTTCACATTGACGAAGACCAAGATACAAAAGCAGGATAGTGGGGAAAAAACACAATGTTGCTGTTAAATGACGCTTCCTAACATGTCATTTATTACATGACCTTGGCTGTCACCAAGTACAGGCATTAGAGTGATTTTTAAACAAGCGATGAACTGACCTAACAAGGCTTATTTTTCACTGACAGATATGCCCTTACACAAGGATCTTGTCACAGCATATGGCAGGATGTAATATATCACAGAACCTATTAAAGTGTCATCAGTGCAATCAAGAGGTTAAACTACATTGTTTCAAAATGCATTTATGGCAGCAGTCAATAGTGACTTGATAGCAACCTCAAGTACAATACATATATTTCATTTCCATACTTCAGTCCGCCTGCCAAACATAAAAATCACAAAACTATAATAGGTGAAGAAAATAATCCTGCGCCATCATTTATTAACAGAAGTTTCCTCTGTAATTTCATGTAGTAGTGGTGATTGGGGGTTATTTTTATTGCACATCCATCCCTGTTTTGACGCTTAGGGCTCTAGTGCAGGTTGCATTTCTTAAGCCATATTTCTTAGAATACTTTATCATAATAAACACATTAGGACCGCACTTGTTTATGTTTTACAGGGACATTTAGTTAAATAATGATGCAATTTTCATTTCAAATTTTCTCTACCAGTGTTGTTATTTTTCTTATTGTGGTGGCACACCACTGCTGAGCGAATACAGAGGAGATACTTATCTCACACGGTAACACATTCTTTAATCGTCCTTCAATAGACAGACCAGAAAGCCTGGCACTGTCCACAGTGGCCAAAAACCCAGATACACAGCACAGTGGCCAAGCAGCAGACTTGGCCCACAATTCTACATGCTTGCATTCCTAAGCAGCAAGCTCATTGTTCCATCCATAGCATCTTAAAATGGCCTTTGTGCTGCAGACGGCAAACATCCTTAGACCACAGAGCTGTGGCCACAGATGTGATGCCAGGGAGGGGATCCAGCTAGGATGGGCAGAGCAAACACAGAGAGGCTTGGGAAAGCGTTTTCACATGATTAAATGTCTGATGCTGGAGGCCAGCCATTTAAAGAGAGGCCATACACACAGACCAACAAACAGCTGTTTTGATTACTCTGTGCATGTGTGTGTGTGTGAGAGAGTGATTGGACTGGATTTGTTTCAGTTCAAATGGCAGCTTAATGTGTGCAGAGGGGATCAGACGTGCCAGAGCAGACAAAAGGGTTTACGATGAGTCCATGAAATTAAATGATTTCCGAGACACTTTACTGAAGGTCTCCATTCTATGCCCATTTAAAATAGATTTGGAAATATGTCAGAGGACAGAGTGAGGCCATAGAGAAGTGTACTTCGAAGAGAGGGGAAAGTAAAAGTTGGTCCAACGGACCTGGAAAAACAACAAAACACTTTAAGAATAGTGCAGCCTTACCTCTGGGAAAGACACTTAAATGAACAATTTATGTGTGAGCTGGAAGACAGCAGTGGCTAAATTCTGTGTCCAAGTCACCTCTGTGTACCTGTTAGCCTCAGTCTTAAAGGTATGAGAAATCCAGTTACAGGTTTGCTTAATATTGAATGTAGACTCAATTCAACAGGTTATTTACTTATTTACACTTATTGATCCCTGTGGGGAAATTTCTCCTCTGCATTTGATGTCTGAAGAAGAGCGGTAGCTCGAAACCTCACATCATGTGGGATGTCTAAATAAAAGGAAGAAAAGGGAGCTACAGTGTGCAGACCTTTTTTGTTTCTTATATATTTCTATATTGGTCCAGCACCTGCCTTGAAGGTTCGTGGATGTGCGCGAACACTTTACAATATTCCTCTGCATTTGACCCATCCTAGTTACTAGGGGGCAGTGGGCAGCCGCTGCGCAGCGCCTGGGGAGCAATTAGGGGTTAAGTGCCTTGCTCAAGGGCATAATGGCAGGGACTGGCACCTGATACTGACTCCAACAACGCTCCGGTTGCCAGCTCACATCATGTCAGATATATATATATTTTTTCGTCTGGCTTGGGATTTGAACTGGCAACCTTCCGGCTACAAACCCGCTTCTCTACCTCTGGGCTACCCTGCCACCCAGAGGTAGAAAGAGGCTGTGGAGAAAAGACCCAACAAAGCTTAGATAAAAGGCTGCTGAACTAAAGATGCTCTATTCACACAGCCAATGTGACACCTTTATCTTATCAGGAGGAGCAAGCGGGACAGAGTAAGGTCATGCTTTTATCTCTCTGCTTTAGGACAAGGAACCATATTCTGGTTAACCTTGCCCTGCCATTTACTGGAGAATGTAGAGATGTCATCCAACGCGCGCACACACACGCACGCACGCACGCACGTGAAAAGCCACGCCCTCCGCAATATTAATTGGCTCATAGTGGCTCAGTTTTTTAACTTTTCAAACGTTTGCCGAGATGGAACATTAGATATTGGTCCCTAGATTGTGTGTACCGAGTGTCGTGCAGATTGGTGAAAATTCCTAGGAGGAGATAGATTTTAAGTGTTTAAAAAGAAAATCCAAATGGCGGATAATCTAAGTAGGCGGAAGTTATGGGTTCTTGAGGGACATTTTTTCCTCATGAGGAGTGGCATATGTGTGCAAAATGTCATGACTGTAGGTCAAATGGGGCATGAGATATGCCTGTTCAAAGTTTGCGTTTTCAATCGATTGTTATAGCGCCCCCTTTTGTCCAATCAGTGTAAAATGTGTTCCTTGGCCGCTTTTAGTGACCCTCTACCATTCTGCAGTTTCGTAAAAAGCGACTGGGTGGTTATGCCTGAACTGCGAAAAAACGGCGGAAGAAAGAAAATTACAATACAATAGGGTGCCTTCGCACCTTCTGTGCTTGGCCCCCTAATAATTTTGTTGGTTGAACAAATACAGATACAAATACAACTAGGACTGAAAGCAGTCATGAATGGGGCCGGCCTGACAGAGGAAGAAGAAGAAAGAAGAGGGAGGAGAAAGTGGTAATTATAAGAGGAGAAAAAAGCTAGAAAATTTGTGCGCAAGCCTTTTCACTGAGTACCTTGCTTCTTCAGAATGGCAGAATTAAACTTACTGCCATAAATTCAGTTCAAGATAAACTTTGGATAAACTACAGTATATCATATGTTGATGTATGTAATCAAATTTTACAAAGATTGTTCACTCAATAGGTGAAAACTTTGTATTTAAAGAGGCTGCATTTTCCATAAGGGCAGATTAAAAATTAAAAATTCTGTTTTTGAGATATAATTCTGAAATATTGTAAGTTTCATCTACGAAGAATATTTTATATTTTGTATATGAAGATTGGACATCGAGTAAGCAGCAATTTACAGTGGCTATTTACAGTTTCCATTTACAGTCAGACATTTTCATACGCTGTGGGCTAAATTCTTGATCAAATAAAAAAAAAACTCAATACTTTTATTTGTGCATGTCTAAGGATGCTCTGTAGCGACTTTCATGTAATTTGTGCAAAGTATGTGGGGGTAGTTAGACTTAATTAGTTAGTTTTTTTATAAAAACATAGAGGTGGACTTCAAAAATCCTAATTTATTCATGTAACACCACAAAATGTGTAAAAAGTCAAGGGGGTTGAATACTTTCTGAAGGCACTGTACATTACAGTACATGCCAATCACTTGTGGAGAGATACAGATTCTGCTGCTCTGCTGGCAGAAATAGTACCAGGCTGTGAACAGAAGGTGTTACAGAAGCTGATGACATCAGTCCTGCTAACTTCCTCTCTGGCCCCACCCCCTACATCCACATCATATTGACATCAAAATGGAGAAGGGAGAAAAAAGCACAGAAAAAAGACAAACATTCTGATGATGGAGCACAAACGGATTACCTGCTTGGCTGAAACTGGTAGTTACCTAACGTAACTCCAGTTCTATGAGGGAGGCGGAGCCCCTTAGGGGCTACGCTCCGATTGGTATATCCCGTCACGTTAGTGACCTCGTCTGAAAAATTATTGCCTTCCCTCGCTTCAGCCAATCAGGATGGAGCAGCCATGCTATATAAGCATGGGACCCCCAGGGTTCGTCTCCCGAACAATTCAGATGAGACTGAACGCGCGGTCAGCTGGGTCCGGACCCTAAGGGGCTCCGCCTCCCTCATAGAACTGGAGTTACGTTAGGTAACTACCATTCTATTTCGGGAGGCTCCGCCCCTTAGGGGCTACGCTCCGATTGGTATAATCAGGGCGGAGACACCCGTCCCCCAACT
>OMLI01033995.1:0-10917 GCA_900302605.1 Rondeletia loricata
GCTCCTCCATTCAATCAGCAAGACACACACAAACACACATAAGACAAGCACATTTTGCTCTCTCTCTCTCGCACACCCACACCCACACCCACACCCACACCCACACCCACACACACACACACACACACACACACACACACACACACACACTCACACTCACACTGATTCTACTTGAAGCATTTGTTTTTCACCAAAACAGCAAGAGCACTTTTCTGAACTCCCAACTGCTGATTCAGTGTTGTTTGTGTCTGAGACTGAAAATAGGCAATGCAACAGAAGTCTATAAATAGCTTTCTGTGTGTCACACATTTTCAGGACTATTTGACAGATTTGTTTTAGGCTGTTGAGCTAAAAACAGCTGAAAACAGATCAAACGTTATGTAAGTGACATCACGGCTGATTGCAGGCCAGTTTCAACTCTCTAGAGAATAAGAGCCTCAAAACACAGATCAAATCAAAGATGCCATCCTCTGTCTTGCTCCCTCCTCCCCTGTATCTCTTTCTATTCCTCACTTACAATGTATCTTATATAGCTTAATGAGAACTTTGAGGCAGTAACAGTTCCTCTTATAACCATAAGCTGACACAGTGTATACTCCATACAATTATCAGACCGAGCAAAACAAAAACATCTCCTGGGCTGTCAACTCAGAAATTATATGCTAATTTCAACTGGCTCCAGACAATGTAAATGGCTCTTTGTTAAAACACCAGGGTTTTGTCATGACATTGGTGGAGTGAATCAAGATTCTGTTCACATTAGGAAGAAACAAAAGTAATGCAGCTGTTCTGCAAAAATGAGGCTACTGGCTTTAAAGTACATCCCATCCAGTCCACAGAACTACTCTGATACGAGACAAATTTGCGGTGGAGATAAATATCAGCTTTCAAAGGAAAATATAAAAAACATAATGTTATATTTGATGGCAGATGGTTCCCATTAGCTTGTTTACCCATCAGGTTCTAGCTCTGTCTGAGGTATGAGAGACAAAGGGTTAACATCCCTGCCTGCCACCATCTGTATCCCTCTCTCTGACTCTTAGGAGCCCTGAATAGGCTAGCCTACACAAGCCTCACAAATTAAAAACGCATGGCAGTTTAGCACAAAGCTAATTGACTCATCTATTGAAATGAACCCAGCAGACATGCTGGTAAAGTGAACTGAGTCAGTGAACACAGTTACAGTGATTATGGTTATTACCGCACTGTATCGGTTATTACGGACCAGGCCAAGTGGCTCTGGTAGGCTATCTTGCCGGACAACAAAATTGTTATGCCCATGGGTTTTTGATAACCCAGTGAATTGGTTTTTAAAACTTTCTTTAAGACCAACAGTTTTCTGAATAATTTTGTTACATAACAGATTTTGTGGGTGATTATGCAGGCACATACAACAAAATTTACCCCATTAATAGACTACTTTACCTACTAGCGTACAGTGTTTTATTTGACTACCTTACATTAAAGGGGCATGGGAAGGCTTTGGCAACCTAACATAGGCCTACTGTAGATAATAACTTTTGATACCTGTTTGTAAAGAATAATTTGGCCAATCCATTTTAATGCTCCTGTAACCGTGCCCCTTTGGATTCCAAGTCAACTGTGAACAACTGTAATGTGATATGAGATTTCCACAACACTTTTTCTGTAGATTATTGCAATACGGTCATGCATCTAGCCTTCTGGTCACTTCCATTCATGAAGAAAGTGAGGTATATCATGTAGTGGGACATGAGATATGAGCAGGTGAGGTGAGACAGCTGCTGGGAAAGGTTCAAAGATATGAGAAGATTACATTTTCAGGGAAGAGTTAAAGTTATCACTCAATAATTGATTATTATGGTTCAGCATTGGCCAAATGCCTACCAAAGTTTCATGGTTTTCAGAAAGTATGACCAGTCTAAACAATAACAGAAGATGCATTTGAATGGGCTTATCACTAAGCTAGACGTTTTTTTATCAATTTACAGGCAGCATGGCCTGCCCACTGTATAGCCTATATGAAGGCAAGCATCCTGTAGATGACCCACATAGACACAATCTAATTCTCCCATTTCTGCTCCTGTCAACATTTTTCAAGCCTCTGCTTTTGTGTTAATATTGCTTGTAATTAACTAATTGCGGGTATATATACAAAAAGGGCCCCTCTGAGGACAAGTGTAGAGGAGGGGGTGAATTAACAAAAACATAAACAAGAAAGCGGGATGTCTCCTATGGCAACGGGCTAATGAAGGCATCTTTCTTTGTGAAATCCAACACACGCATGTGTGGACTCCATCCTATACAAGACAAACACTAAGACACCATGTACCTGCGTCGAGCTGGAACTGGCTTTAATCCTTGTGTTGAGCACATCGTGTGTGATTTGGCTGTGGTTGTGCCTGCTGTAGAGCAGGCGGAGAGGCACTGTGTCCTCCTTCCCGACAAACCTGCCTGCATCACGAAGAGCCTTCAAGCTCGACAAGGCGTCTCCTGCACAGGGAGGAAAACACCGATTTCATTACTGTGATCTAGCCTGTCCCTCCTTGCGGAAAACACTGTTGTGATATAGAGACACTTTCATCACAAACATTTCATTTCAAATGATGATAAGACCGACGACGGGGAGATTTCCTTTGATAACATAAAATAGCTATAGGCTACATTTTGGAGGCAGTTCGTGGATTCGCCTAGCCTAGAATTAAATTAAACATGTTGATAATGAACAACTCGGCTTTATTCTAGCTGCGCAATAATGTTACATGTAATATCTTAAATAGCCTTGATTACCATTTCGGCCATCAGGGTTGCTCGGGTGACCGACGTGCATCAATCCATAGACGCACAAAAGGGAAATCCACCATCGCAGGCGCATCATCACCTTTCTCTCTTGTTGATGACAGAGGAGGGAAAGGATAAAACAATGCGGTATTCCAGGAGCAGACGTGCGGGGTCCTGCCTTAGCTAGGGCAGCTGGAAGCCGGGGCTGGTCGTCTGGTTAACGCAGTCCCTCTGGTTGGGGGCCATCGGGGTCCTTATGACTCTGAACGCCGAGCGCATCTGAGCGCACCGAGTCCCCACGGTTCAGCACAGCGGAGCGGGAAGGGAGGAGAGAGGATGGAGAGAGAGAGGGAGGGAGGGAGCGAGGGAGGAGAGGAGCGGGGACACCTCCTTAAAACACATCGATATCCAGCGGCTCACTGCAGACACGCCTTATGCATAAATATGAGCAGCAGCAGAGAGCGAGAGAGCTGAGATGGGGTGTAGAAAACCTATTTGCGACTGGACCGACTGGAATGATTACATAAAGCCTGCCTACTGCAGAAGCGCCCTTCCCTAGTTCAGAGGGGTATTATCATCATGACTCAAACCATCATCTGCCAAGTCTTCCAAACCCCAAGTTTGGCCCATGCACAAGCAAAATGACATGTGACAACCAGTCAGGCAATCAGTGTGTGTGTGTGTGTGTGTGCGTGCGTGCGTGCGTGTGTTTTAAGGTTAAGCGTTTTAGGTTAAGTGTTACAAAGACTTTTTAATTCGTTTTTAGTTATACACAAGAGAAAGTTAAAATTCCTTTCACTTTTTTCTGTGAAGGTTGGGTTGTTTGGTTTGGGTTTACCTGCAGACTTAAGTCTCTAGCAGACTGGTGTCTGAGTGAAAATATAGGAGTGATGGACATTAAAGAAAGTTAACATTGCTTGCACTTCTTCCTTTGACAAACCCAGATTGGGTTATTTGGTTTGTGCTTATGGCCAGGCAGCTGTAGGAGTGAGAGCTTTATAAACACAGTGAGCATTCCTTTTTATTTCCAATTTATATCAAATGAAATGCAATAATTGCTAATTACTTCACCACTTCATAAAATGCTGTTAGAAAGCCTGTATGGCTGTTACTGACAACATGGAGCCAATACAGGTGACTAGTATTTTTACTTTTGGTTTCTTTGGGTTTGTTACTGTAAAAAAGTGGCATGTATTGGTTTAGGAGTATCGAATTTTGCATTAAGAGTTTTGCACTTTGAAACTGTTAAGCAAAAAAAAAAACAATAAGCAAGAACAGGTGAGAATAGGTGATAAACAGCCAAGGTAACTGAGAGAGAGTTACTTATGAACATTGCAGTGATTACTGTGCTTATCAGATAGAGATGTAACCAAGCTGACAGTTTATCTTTCAGTTGATACCTAATATTGAAATATGGGTCTCAAAACAGTTTAAAAAAGATCTTTATTACAAGGGCATATTCACTGATGGAATCTGTACGAGCCAAAAGTGTACATTTTAAGATTTGTGTGCCAGTTCTGTTGCCCCACCTGCAAGCAGGACACAATATTTTAACCATGACTATCTTGCCTGTATTGTGTTCTTTTGTTTGGTTTGAATCACATTTATTTGCCTTATTCTTTGTTTATTCAAAACTATTATTATTGGTATTGTTTATTACTGCTACTACTTTAGATCATTATTTCAACCAAGGAAAATAAATGGACACATTTTTGTGTTGAAACAACCCTGTGGACATCAGACTGTAATTTTCCACTGTGGCTAAGGAACTTCAAATACAGGATAAGAAGCCACTACAGAGGCTTATCAGGCAGGTATATTAGCACCGTTTGTACCTTATCTGTGTAAATGCATGATCATACGTCCCAATTACGGCAGGTTACAATCGGTGTAATGAGATCCCCTGGGACAGCATGGATGAAGGTAATGTTTGCGTTCAGCATTGCATTATTTGCAGCATTCCTGTCTTTGTACCTCGTAGAACAAATTGTTGCTCATGTCTTGTTCCTAGTACCAGTGACACCTTTGACCCAGGGCATCCATTTGAAAGCAGTGAGGGAGAACAAGGGCACCATGCTAATGCCCTAAATGCAGGAAAACAAATAAGGGAGAAGCTATCAAGCTAATGCATTGCTCCCTCAGTTACCAGGGGTAATTCTATCCATATTGAGTAAGAGCAGCAAATCAAATTTCAGCTTTATTATTATTATGGAAGATGAAAGATATACACTGTAGGCAATCTCTGTTTCTCATTTGTATTACATCAATATGATGCATTGCAAAGTTAGTAGGTCATAATCACAACACATTTGAATGAAAAACAAACAAATGCTGAGACAAATGAGTTTAAGCAAATGCATCAGACAAAGCATAGACCTATGATCATGAAAATTGCACTTAGGATGTATCCTAAAATGTCACATATCATACCAAGTACCACAAATGAAACCTGGAGATGCAAGTCATCTTTCTCCAGATTACTGCAGTTTGGTTAAAATGTTTCCATTGAAGCTGGAACTGTTGCATCTCCCCCTGGCTTTTCCTTTAACTGAAGGACGTTCAGTAATACAATGGAAAAGACTGTGCATGCTGAGACTGTAAACAATTACATTTAACACTTTTCATTGAGATTCATTAACACTGTAACATTTTATACATGTATACTGCGGCTATAAAAAGTATTCAACCCCTTGACTTTTTTCTAATTTTTCCGCAACAAAATTAGTTCAAAATACATTTGTTTACAGACTTTTCGTTTAAAATCTACAAAGTACTCTTTTCTGTCAGTCTTATACCAGGTCCCTTCAATACTTTGTGGTAGGAATTTAGGGTGTCAGGTGTTTTCTGTTTCAGAGGTCTACAGCAACATGGAATAGCCATTTAATTTACAGATGGCATTTGATTCCAGTTCATGGGGTCACTATATATAAATAACTATATATTAAAGTATAGAGGGTGCACTAGCAGTGCATTTTATCTTCTCTGCTCTAAATGAAAGCAATTTTGCAAAGAAAAATGTATTCACAATGTCTTACTTCTGTCTAAACATGAAGAATGAATAATATATGTTATGGAATGATTTTGCCAGTGAGGCAATCCAGCCCAAGTGAGTAAATTGGTGAATACTGTTGCAAACTACACTGAATGTACAAAATATAAGGGACACTTATTTTTTCACAGATAAGGTGAATACAGGTAAAAGCCATTATCCCTTATTAAATATATAGCCTACCAATCACAAAGGAGGACATGTAGATAAAGACAAGCAGACGAGATAGAGAAGGATGTTTTAGCTCTGAGACAACTGAGATGTGGACTGTGCAAAAATATTTTGTACATTCAGTGTAGATTTTTCTGTCATTGGAATATTATACTTTCACATATTCTTTTTTGAATTTCAACTCCACTCTGATAGAAAGAGTACTTTGTGTAGTTTAGACCAAAAATGCCAAATAAATGTATTTTGTACAAATTTTTGCAAAGAAAATGTGTTATATATATATTATGTTATTTAAAGGAATTTGACCTCATTCAAGTTTTATACCTTATACTAGGCTGTGAGCAAAAATGTCACAGCACATCACCAGCTGCCTTTCATCTGAAATAAGACAAACTAAAAATATTTTTCTACATAATAAGCCGGCACAGATCATTCTGCCTCCTTTCCGCTGACAAGAAAAATCTATTGGCTTGCACAGTCCAGAGATCAGAAGGTGGTAGGATTCTGGTAGTAGCAAAGTCAATGGTATTCCAGGTTATTCCTTCAGTTTCTGTCCCCTCCCTAGTCCTCAAACCCCCGAAATTCCAAGTCCATGTCCTCACTAGACTGGAAAAGCTGCCAGAGCTTCAGTATGGAGTTATCAGGAATGTCACCTGGCTTAGCATTTCCCTGACATATCAGCTGTGTGTCCACTTTCCGCCTTTTTCGCTTGTAAACTCTGACCCTCCTCTGTATTGCCCTGACCGGAGAGTGGCTTTGTGTAGGAAAGTTGCCTCCTTCACTTTCTGAGACACCAGTCATTTCCTCTGGCAACACGTGTCCATCCTGAATAGACTCCTTCAATGAAGAATCCTGGATCTTGAGAGACACTTCATGCTGGCTTGAGATACCATTAAGGCAATTTGAGGGAAATTCATTCTGTAAGTCCTCTTTGTGGTTGTGTGAGGTTGAGCCGTTGTCTGTAGGAGTTCTGTGGCCCTCTGGGTCTGCCTGAGTAACTCTGGAGAGAATGGCTGGATTGGAAGTAAAGAACTCACCTCTAGAGGGGGCTGTTTCTGCCTTGGGTCTAGGAATTTGAACCTGCTCAGCTCTATGAGTGCGAGTATTCAGGGTATCCTGTCGGCAAGGCCGTTTACGCGAGAGAGATTTGTATTTGGGCTGGGATCTGTCTGCGGCATTGTCACAGTTCTTCCTGTCACCCTCACCATGGATGATAGGAGCAGAACCAGGAACCGAACTGTATTTTAAAGAGTGTCCTAAAGAAAGCTCCCCACACACAGGGTCAGCCCAGAGGGTATGCTGCTTCTCTTTTGTCTCTGTAGTGTCAACATCTCCCTCATGCCTTTTCTCAGTTTTCCCATATGGTTCAGGAGCAATAAGAATGGAGGATATGCTGCACGTTGGCCTAATGAGATAAAACAAAAATCAGAGATGAGTTGAGTGGAACA
Organism: Rondeletia loricata; assembly: GCA_900302605.1. Classification (NCBI taxonomy): domain Eukaryota; kingdom Metazoa; phylum Chordata; class Actinopteri; order Beryciformes; family Rondeletiidae; genus Rondeletia; species Rondeletia loricata. The sequence continues at coordinate 7,429 of OMLI01033995.1, forward strand.
GAAACCTGGAATATAAATGATAATGAACCTGAACATTAAAAAGACTAATATTGGGGAAGAGAGCTTCACTTTACATGCATTTTCCTCATGAACAAAAAATGTAGTAGGATATTTTGAAGGAATGAGCAAAAGCAATGTCAAAAATTACCTGTTAACTTTGGTTTTGATATGGATGAAGTTGCAGTGCAGTGTTGAGACCAGTCTGTCCACCACCAAGTACTCATCACTCCTGGAGAAGGCCTTGTGACATTCACTCTTTAGATGCTGAACAAAAACCACCCAGATAAATGATTGCAAATCTTTCCAGATTTCAGAAAAAAAAGGTCATTAAATGACTGCTGTCCAGTAGAGGCCACAGAGCACAGTCTCCTCTATAGTGCAGGCAACTAAATGCAAAACTATTCTCCCTGCTGTAAGCTTCTGGCACATATTGAACGGATAAATGAGTGAATGAAAGGCGAGAATCAGACAACATCACTATAAGCAGCGTTTCCCTGATATTAACTTGAACTACACAGCACAACCAGGGCTTTCACCTACTGAAGTACCAGGTTGAGCTTGCCATCTCCTCGAACTTGAGAAATAGCATTGACAGACACTTTGGAGCTTTTTGGTGTAAAGTTCTCCTCGCAAGAATTACTTGTTTGACTTGGTTCATGATTCACACACACAGCAGGCTGCGCTGCATCTCATAGCACAGCAAGACCCCCCTCGGTCTTGTACCAACACAGATGTATCTCTTATGAGCTAGAAGAAGATAACTGAACTAATACCATTAATTGGCTCGCTGCACAATGCTAAACTGAAGTGAAACTAAGCATGGACAATACATGGGAACACAAAAACTGCTTGCTGTTGCATGCCTCAAAGTTGTCTTTCAAGCAAAACAGACTAACATCAGTCAAATGACAGCTACAACTCACTACTCAATTGCAAGCTTGCCAGCTATTGTCAGCATCAGTTAGCATTAGTTGTATTGTCATCTAAGATGATCTCATGACACATGAGCAAATAACAGAAAAATATAATGTCTACACATATCTGGACTTTGATAAAAAAAAGTCTTCAGCCTTTGGCTGATGTGCGTGTCCTATAATAAGGTTAAAAGTAATAAATAAATAATAATTTAAGCAATAGGGTTGTTTCCCCGTTTCCTCTAGTTGGGCAGTGAAGTGGGATCACTAGAGCACCCTAGTGTTAGACCTTGTATCACTGGTTCAGTGACCATTGCTTTTATCTATGCTATACAGCTTACTATGTACACTCTGCTAAAATGTAATCTACCTGTAATCCAAATACAAATTGTAGTAAATTCAAATGCGTAAAGCCTACTCCATCCAATCTTTCAAGACAAAGATACATATAATGGACAACTCCACAGACCAGAGATATGATGGTTTGGTTGATGGTTTTCACTCACCACTATGAGGTTGTCATATTTGAGCATGCAGCACTCGCAGAACCCCCCTCGTTTCTTGTCTCTGTTCTTCCTGGCTCTGCCCTGTCCCCTCTCCTCACTGGCTGAGGCTCTCGACCCTCTGTTCCCAAGGAACCCAGAGGTTGGTTAACAAATAGCATCAAACCAACAAGACACTAGCTTGCATTGTTATCAAGTTTTAGTCAAATTTTGGTTCAACCTTGATAAGCGAGGTCATAAATTAATTTATTAATTAATGTATTCATTATTTTTATGTCCGAAAATGATGCTATCAAAGAAGATTAGTCCTTGTGAAAGTGTGACATAATGTCCACACGTCAAGATAGCTAAAAGCACTGAAGAGAGGAGACACAATACCTGTGTCCCTTCTGTCTCTTCCCAGGATGATCCTTGTCCTCTACACAGAAGGGACTACAGGGAGGGACCATCTTCAGGTTAAACTCAGGCATGTTTGGCATAGCAAGGTAGATTGGACGGTAGTGTCTGAAGATGGGAAAAGGAAAATGTTACATGTCCAAATCCCCAGATGTAAACAATTCAAAGTAGGTAGATGGTAGAATTCCACCGGTAATGTTAGCTTTTTTTAAACCACTGGCTCTTACCTGCTTGAATCCTCAACCTTTACAAAGGGTTTACTGATCCGCCCCCCTGGAGAAAACAAAGCAGACAGTCCATTTCAATTTAAGCATATAATCACAGAGAACCAAGAACACCGGACAAGATTTCAGGGTGAAAATAAAAGGCTGACTGGGTCATTTCTGCAACAGCTTTGAAAAACTTGATCAGTTAAAGTTAATTTATTTACCTTTGCATTTCTGAAAGCCTTGCCTTCTTGTGATTTCAGCTTTGGCCTACAAAGAATGAGATAATTAGTACTTCGAAACAAAATTTCTAACAAATGACAGTCAGATCAATCAGACTTATGATAATAACCAAAACATGTGGCTCCATTTTATACAGAATATATTTTAGATTTAGAGATCTGTAAACTTACACTTTTTTTGGCAGTGGTTACAGTACATTGGTTGGTGACATTCTTTTTCTTCTTTTCAACATATGCTATTACATCTGCAATCATCATACAAAGATTAACCACCATCTTATGCACGGTACACGCTTAAATGATACACAACATAAACAATAGTGAATGTAATGTTATAGTGGATATAGCACAGATATATACAGGTGCATCTCAAAAAATAGGAATATCGTGGAAATGTTCTTTTCCCCCCGTAATTTAATTCAAAAAGTGAAACGTTCATATATTCTAGATTCATTACACATAAAGTGAAATATGTCAAGCCTTTTTTTGTTTTAATCTTGATTATTACAGCTTACAGCTCATGGAAATCAAAAATCCAGTATCTCAAAATATTACAATATTACATAAGACCAATCAAAAAAAGGATTTATAATACAGAAATGTCGACCTTCTGAAAAGTATGTTCATTTAAGGTCCCAGAAATCAAGGTCCCAGAGTCTGGAGGAAGAGTGGAGAGGCACAGAATCCAAGTTGCTTGAAGTCCAGTGTGAAGTTTCCACAGTCAGTGATGATTTGGGGTGCCATGTCATCTGCTGGTGTTGGTCCACTGTGTTTAATCAAGCCCAGCCGGGCTGCGTTGACGCTGCGGCAGCCGTCTACCAGGAGATTTTAGAGCACTGCATGCTTCCGTCTGCTGACAAGCTGTATGGAGATGCTGATTTCCTTTTCCAGCAGGACTTGGCACCTGCCCACAGTGCCAAAACTACTAGTAACTGGTTTGCTGACCATGGTATTAATGTGCTTGATTGGCCAGCCAACTCGCCTGACCTGAACCCCATAGAGAAACTATGGGGTATTGTCAAGAGGAAGATGAGAGACACCAGACCCAACAATACAGACGAGCTGGAGGCCGCTATCAAAGCAACCTGGGCTTCCATAACACCTCAGCAGTGCCACAGGCTGATTGCCTCCATGCCACGCCGCATTGATGCAGTAATTCGTGCAAAAGGAGCCCCGACCAAGTATTGAGTGCATAAATGAACATACTTTTCAGAAGGTCGACATTTCT
>OMLI01034000.1:7671-17756 GCA_900302605.1 Rondeletia loricata
GTGGGCACCTACGTCACCCAGCGTCTCCGGGACATCTACCCCAACTCCTTCATCCTCAACCAGCTCACCTGGCCTTACGGCACTGGAGAGGTACGGAGACGGGTCCAGACTGAATAACAGTAAAAAGACTTAGCGTTTGATGTTATTACATGGAATGATATGCTCAGATTTATATAGTGTAATTAAAACAATGACAGCCAAACACACAAGAAGGCTACCAATTTTTTAAAATTCAAATCCAAGCCAAAGTTGTGATTTATAAAACAGAGGTAGATTTATTCTCCTCAATTTTCTGATTTATCAAAATCTAAAACAAATATCTCCAGTGGTATGAATGCTATAGTCCATTGGTTTTTATCATATTCTTTGTACGATGGGATCTAAGATGAAGTGAAACAACACTTTTATAAATGAAGCCCATAAGACACAATACATCCAACGTCAAAACACGGTGTGATAATTGACTCGTGTCATCAGTCGTCATCTCTCTGTGATAACCAGATGATTCAGTTTCTTTTTCTTTTTGCTTCTCCTCTCAGGTGATAGTCCAGAATTACAACTCTGTGCTGACGCTGGCTCGCCTCTACCAGCTGTCGGACGCCATCCTGGTGCACGAGAACGACACGGTGCACAGGGTCTGCGGTCAGCTGCTCAACATCAAACACATCTCCTTCAGCGACGTCAACAGGGTTATCGCCCACCAGCTGGGCAGCGTCCTGCAGCCCGCGCTCACGGGTGACTCCCATGGCGTCTACAGCAGAAACCCTCTGGGTGAGAGAGGCAAAGACACACACACACACACAGAGGCATGCATAGACACACGTACACAATCTTCATCAGTTCACTCTTTGATACGTAACTGTGTACAATTATGTGGCACTCTTAGCATCGCTTACATTCCATACCGTACACACAAACCAGCACTTGTTATGTTACCATTATTCTTTCACATGTCTTGACGCTGTCCTCTCTGTCCCCCAGGTGACTTGGTGAGCACCCTGGCGTGTCACCCAGAATACAAGCTGCTGAGTGTGTGTACCATCCCTCAAATGTCTAGCTCCTCCATGGCCTACAGCACGTTCAGCTGGCCGGCCCTGCTCAAACACCTACGGCAGATGCTCATCTCCAACACCAAGATGGAGGAAGGCAAGTTTCAGGGGATTTTGCAGTTCAATTTCAGTTCAGTTTGCTATGACAAGATGACAGCACGTTCATTAAGTTATTATATGTCTCTGAAAGAAAACAGATTGAAGTGAAAGTGGATTGATCCTCACCTGGGATGTAATGAATCAACAGGTGAAAGCATAATACACTTAGTTGAAGCAGGGACAGAGGAGTTACTCTGAGCTGAAATGTAGAGCACTCAATCGCCATATTACATAAAGCGCAATTAGGAATTACATGATCAAATCAATTGGAAAATGGAGTGGGATTTCACAATGAGTGCAGTACAGGGTTGATCTGCGCAGGTTGCAGTGATACTTGTCATACATTTTGAGGGTCCTTGTTGTTTGTCCTGTTTCAGGTATAGACTGGCAGGTGCGTCCACCTTCTGTCCATCCTGGTGGCACTGAGAGGACCAGGAGTCTTCGAGTACCTGGCTTTAACACCTCTTTGGCCAACCTGCTCATACTGAGAGGGAAAGACGTCTACAGTGCAGAGACGGGTCAGAAGGCTGTTTGAATTACCCTATACTGGTTGTAAAAAAAAAAGTCTGATGTTATGAACTCTCTTGTGCTACAGAAATGAAATAGACTGACCAGGTGAATTCTGGTATAAAGCTTTGATCCCTATTATTGATTTCCCAAATTAAATCCATGACAGTCATGAGGGGGGTGGGACTGAATTCAAGTAAGGTGTTCCTAATATTTTGTACAATCAGTGTGCTGTAGCAGGAATTACTACGTTTAGGGTTCCACAATCATTGCCAGGAGACGACTGACCGGTGACCAAAAGGTTGCTGGTTTGGACTAGGGTCAAACCGATTATCAGTTTGCTAATATATTGGGCCAGTATTGGCCTTTTGTAAATATCAGACGTCGGCCAGTAATGTTGTCCACTGCCGATACGATGGATCTCCTCCCTCCCTCTGTAAACCCTGCAATGACATTAAATTTTTTCATTTAATTGTTCAATTCTGTTTTTTGTAAATGAACTCTTCATTTAAAGGCCTAATGTTTCCCAGAGTTTCCCTTACCATTGAATAGATGGGGTGGGTCACCCTGAAGGAGCTGCTAGCCCACCTAAAAGGATTTCATTATCCAGTAACATGGAGTAAATGCCATTGCAGAGGCTTTTCCACTTATAGTTCTGTGCTCAAAGCTGTTTTTTGTTGTTGTTGCTGGAACAGAGTTGCCAATGTTTTCGAATGACTTTACATGTAGGAGCACATGGTGGTGCTATGGGTAGGCTATGACACAGAAAATAGTTTACTGCATTCCATTGTAAATATTTTAGTGCTTTGAGATTATGCAGAACCAACGGCTGTGAATTGTGTACTGTCCACAGGCGGCTTTCAAGACCCAGCCCTCTACACCTCCTGGCTCTCATCAGAAGAGGCTTTCAACTTGTGGAAATCCCCAGTGCCCTTCAATAAGTATGAGAAGTCAGCTACGCTGGTCAGTAACAGCCAAGCTCTGCTCAAACCCCTGGATAACATGGTGGGAAAAGCCTGGAATATGTTTGCCTCCAGGTGAGTCTGTCACATTGTGCAGAAAATTGTTTAAAATTACTTTGATCTGCAAAACAAGCCATCTAATACCGAACAAACTTATATTTTTCTGGTCTGAGATCCACAAAGTGCTCTTCAGTTAGTGACAGGAAAGGGAGGGAGTTTGGGGTACAAGGCAGATTCTGCTTCAGAATATACTAGCAGAGTAGCTTATGTGGCGCACTAATGGATGACATTCAAGTCCAGTCTTTGAGGTTTCAAAGAAAAATAAGTCATTACCCTGCTTAGACTTTGTTACCTACACACATTTCTACAATTTCCTTTGAACTTTAACAGAAGAGTGCACAAAGGTTTTACAATAAACATGCAAAAAGGTTCACTTGAAAATCTATACTCAATTGTTTTGTTTCCAGCTTATATGGCTTTCATTCATTCTCCATTCCCAATTATTTTTGCTTGATGTCACAGGGCCTATATCCATCAGTACATTAAGTTTGGGATCTCAGAGGAGGATTTTTTAGACAGCTTTACTTCTCTAGAGCAAATCATCTCCAGCTACAGTCAACTCTGCTAGCAATGGAAAAAACCGGACACCTTCGACTGTGCCTTTCGACTTCAAGTGGACAAGAGAAGAAGACGACTTGCTGATGATTGTTTTTTTATTTTTATTGATGTAAATAAAACAAATTATTAATGGTTTGCTTTAACATTATTCTTTTGTGCAGTGGAAGCTAAGCACATAGCTTCAGTGGCTTTCTATACAGCAGGAACAAAAGCCATGTCTTTTTGCCTAAGCTGCACAACAGTACTTGTCCTATAAATTAATGCAGTTTCCTAGAGAATACCCAACAATGGGACATAACTTAAGTGCTGAAAATGAAAAGCACTTGGCTAGTTGCTTTTTATGACAATTACCAGAACTATTAATTTGAATAGTTCATTAAATAAAGTATATATACAACAATCAATAGGAATTCTACATATTCTAAAGTTTGTCAAACTGTTTAAGGACCAATCTTACAGAATATAAACTAATATTCACAGAATCAATATGGTCAAGACAAAACCTTAACCCCATTGTGGATGGTAAAGATGGAGCGCTATGTCCCTTGTCTACAAATGGACTACTTGAGGCACAAGCTTGGCACATTGGACACGAGCCAAGCAGGACAAGGATGTCGAGATGCTGTAGGCCCAGAGCTTCAGCCAGCCTACAGACAGTTGTTGCCGAGACAATTTAACAGCCAACACCAGTCTGATAAGCTAGCTGACAGGATGGGAAAGCAGGGTCAAGATGCACACTACTGACAAGGGAGGAGTGGAAAGAAGAGGGTCGGTCCTCACCCACAGGCTAGAGTCAACTGGAGTCTGCCATCAATCACAAACTAGTTGGTATGGCTCAGGCAGAGGGACTGATCCCCAATACGGAGGATTTGGGGGGATCAGAGAGGGAGGGAGAGAGAGACAAAGAGCCCAGATACTCAAAACTGGTGAGTCTGAATCAACACAGACCAACTGCAGAATATTCAGATAACAGTGAATAACAAAAAGCTAATTTAGCTGCTAATATTAAATAAGGATGTGATAGCAATTCTGCTCGCAAATAAAATTCTCATTATACAAAAGTGAAACTTCAGCATGAATGTTGTACAACTCTTCACTTACCTTAAAGATGATCATTTCTCCTAAAAGACAATCATGCATTACATCAGTCTTGATGGTGAAACATGAACAGCTCTTAAACTTTACCATCACAACTGAAATGAGCTCACCATGATGTCAATCATGCGCTCTTATAATAGAAATAATAATAGAAATACAAAGCAAAAGATGACAAACGAGTGCAATGATGTACACATTTTATACATGATCTGATCCAAGGTTCAACCTAAATGTACAGAATAGAAATGGGACTAGTTAGCTAAGTGTACAATGTCACTTTACAATGATATCACTGTCGTTTTGGTTCAAGTTCAGTTATATCCAGACAGACCATTAGAATAGAAATACATGTGCGCATACTGTCAAAAAAAGATATTTAGATATTTACATGATGTGCAAACCATCAATACCACATTGCCCCAACTTGATATTGCTTTTTTTTTTTTACCTTTTTAAGTTGATGACAAATTCCAGAAACAAAAAAGATAAATGGGCCTTTCTCTTTTAACAGGAGAAAAACATGAGGAAAATTAAACCCTGAAAAAAAGAAAAAACATCCTTATCATAACGGCAGCACACTGTACAAACAAATCAAGATCCATCCATACATAATGTTAGAAAATTAAATAAAAAATCAAGTCTATAAATTAAGAACTGTATTCAATGGAAGTCGGACCCTCCATCTTGCATAAGGCATAGCAGCTGATGGGCTCTGCCCGCAAATGGCAGTCACCACCAAGCTGCTGCTTTACTTCTGAGGTCTATGAAAGGGTTAATTAATCATTAAAGTAACATTTTAAGATCAGCAGGAGAACCAATCACACTACACACACCTAGAGAGCGAGATGAGAGGGGAGGGAGAACTACAAAACCTGAAGAGGGACAAACAGAATTAACAGCACAAACATCCTCAAAAGCACACACAGAACAATAGTGCCTGGTTTTTGAGCGTTCAGCCTCTTTGAGAATGGAGGGTGAGGTTTGTTAAGTTTTGAGTGGCTGGGGCTAAGTGGAAGGGTCCTCTCAGCAGCAGCAGCAACACAGTCACTTGGATGCTTGTACCACTTGGTCTCGTCATCACTTGGTTTTCTCCGAGTGCCTCTGCTGCTGCAGCCGCTTGGCGTAGCTCTGGGCCATGGAGTTGACGATGGAACAGACAAAGTAGCAGACCATGACCAGCACCACCTTCTCGAACACCCATGACAGCCAGTTCTCACCCTGGAAATCCAAGAGTTGAGGTGGATACAGCCATTAGCCACCATCATAAAAGCACATTACAATTGCTACGATTTCTTAGCACAAATCTAGGGAAGACAGTCTACCAAGGCTGTGTACATTACTGATACCCAGCATACATGACAGCACTGCATCACTGGGAGAAAATGGTGTGTGAATATGGTGAGAACTTTGCCCTATTGTGAATATAACCCATTAAGTGTTTGTGGTATTAGCCATAAGCTGAAAAACTTCTAACCCCAATTTTGATGACATTTCATGTTTTACTTGAATTGTAGGGGGCTGAGAAAATGTTATGACCCTTGAACTTATGAAACCCCTTCAAAACATGCTGTATGATTTTTTTTAAATACATTGTTGTCAATCTTTAAAAAAATAAAGCTGTTTTTCTTTATTGCTGAAGAGACATTTTGTAGATAAAAAGGTTTTCACCCGACAGCAGTGCATGATAAAGTAATGTATTGTTCTTACCGCTGGTGTGCCTTCCCCAGCATGGTGCAACTTGTTCCTCTGTGCTTCCAGGTACTGACTGAAGGGCTTCTGGAGGGACGGTCCTACTTTGGGCACAGACCTGACACCACATTCCCATACACATCCACACAAAGAGTGACAAAGAAGAGAGGGGGGAAAATAGAGAAAAAGCAGGAACATTAATTCACTTACCCTTAAAAGCACCCTTCCTCTGACATGGGGCCCAAAAGTGAAGCTTTAGACCCTGAACTCTTAGTCCCTTTAAGAGGCTCAGAGAGCAGTGTTGGGAGTCTTGTCTTTCCCTGAATACTGTCGAAGGTGCTCACTGATCCACCAGGCATTAAGCAACATCCTTGACACTGCTGAAGGCACCATCCTATACAAGGCCCCTAGCTTGGAGCTTCCACCTCCTCCACTTGGTACTGTGAGCAGCAGCAGGCAGCAGAGTGGAATGAAGCAGGAACTCCTCAGCCCTGCTTTTATACCCCCCCAGGTCTCTATAGGGGCCTGTGTCAGCCCCTTTTATCAGGAAGTGAGTCGACATGATGTCATCACCATTACCACCACTGCTCCCTTCTGGGTGGAAAGCCATCTAATCGGGGCGGGCTCATGTCCTTATAAGGCAGGGTGGATTAGCTCACTGGGGGGCCAATCATAATGGATACACTGTCCTGAACGGAGAGTTATTCACCATTTTATCAAGTCATGTGGTGTTGGTACAGTCTAAGGGAAACAAAACTCTAAATGATGCCAAAACAGAGATAATCAAAATCAGTCAAAGGATGCTCTCACACACAGCCTTCTAGTTGCATTCTCTCTCTGGTCAGAACATAAACAACTATTTTAGACTTGACTAGACTAAGCAAGAAATGAGACAATTTACTAAACAGACGCTAAAAGCTAAATTGGGTAATTGCTGATTTCAAATAAAACCAGGCTAGTTTTGACTGACTCACCCTTGCTATCTCTCTCACCCTCTCTCTCTACATGCATGCACACGCGCACGCACACACACAACAATAAAAAACAACAACATCCTGATTCAGCATTCAAGCACCATTTGCACACATCATAGCGAGTCATCAAGGGCAAGTCATGAACTGATCAGTATTTTATGGGAAAGAACCTTGAATTCAGAAGAAGACAGGATACTCAATATGGCCATGAGATGAGGTCCAAATTAGGTCAAAGTCACTAGTTGGAGTTGTCCATTATATGAATAAAAATAATTGATTTAACAGCAAATGCAAAAATAAAAGCCGACCAGCTACTCTGGACATTTAATGTTAATGTATAAGAAACCAATGGGATAATCAGGGTAAAATGCCAAATCATGGCAGTGTCTTTGAAGCCTGACTAATCAGTGCTCAGGCTTCTTTATCATTTCTGCTAATGAAATTCCATGACTTCACAACTCATCCAGGAAACAGCGCAACTTCCATAACCAACATTCATCAGTGTCTAAGTTTAAATCTTCAGTTTTTTGTTGAATAGCTGATTTCAACGCCCAAAGTCTTTAGCGAGCTAAAACTCACATTTGGGACTTGGGTATTATTCCTCTAAAATTAGCCAAATGTACCACTAGTTGAACATAAAGTGTAATGAGTGATGGTTTATTTAACTTAAGCTCATCATGCCATGATGGTATTTCCTGCTTCATTGGGGAGATTCTGTCTCAGTCAAAGCTGAACTTGGTGAGTCAGAACTCAACACGTTAAGATAGGACCCCACACGCCTGACCACCAATGCTGCGTGTGAGGGAAGGAAATACCTTTGTGGGGAATGCAAAATGAATGCACATACACACCCACAGAGAAAGCATTTACTCAGACATGATCACCAATCAGTGGTCAAAATCCATCTGAAAATGTTTTTGAATGTATTCTCACACACATACTGTACAAATAAAGACAAATAGACGGACACTTACCCAATAAGTGACACCATCTGCTCCACTATGTGCTTGCTGAAGGTAATGATAACAAATAGTTTCTGTGGGAAGACGAGAGAACAAAGAGATTAACGGGCTTGAAACTTCTTACCTCCTGATCATTGATATATAGACATGCAGAGACACCAACACACAGAGCTTTATGACACTGTCTCCAAGAAATACATAGGAGCACATGAACAGATCTGTGAAAACAATTTAACGATCTCTACTTTTAATCTCAGTTTGCACATATGCACCTTTTTAACCTTTTAGGGAGCTCAATCTTGAGCATCGGCTTTTAAAATGGCAGCACAGACATGGGAACTTGAGCCCACATCTGCCAGTCTCCAAAGTGGGAGACAGTGATTACCATGAGATATAGACAGAGGAGGATAAGCGAGCTTTAGAAATATGCTAGGTTTGAGTTTTGGGCCGTGGGGGGCTTTGTGTGGTTCACAGGGCAGCAAAGCGGGGATCAAAACCACAACATTATGCTATGGTCCTGAAACTGATCAGCATGACACATGCCCCCCTGGACAAATTCAGACAGGATATGACACGTGATGTCCAAGAAGCGGTTCAAGGTACAACAGAAAACAAAGACTCTCCCCCCTGCGGCCTCTCACGGTCTGCTCCATTTCCTCCTCTCATGTCTACCTTCTCATGTCCACTCTACATCCTCCATAACATCATCCCTGCTGCCCGGTGGGCCCTTTGTCGGAAGGCTTCAGAGTGAGATCACTGGCCGGTACCAGCAAGAGATGGATAGGTCTAGTTTGTTAAGACATTGAGCGACTCACCCACAGACACAGTCAGCCTCTCACAGTCTAGGCTCATATTAGTCACTGGTGTGGCAGACTCAACAATACACTTAGTAATTAAGGAGGTTTTTTTGATCTGGTGGATTAAAAAATCCATGGTTCTTGTTAAAGACTGTTAAAGTATCCCTCCTTTCATCTCGAGCTGGTTTATATGGTTTGGATGAGTCCCAAAACTCAGAATCCGGAATCCCCAATGGAATAGAGCACTATCAGAAAGAGTTAACCAAAAGTGCACAATTAGGAGTTTGAGAGTCACCGACTCATGATCTAAGCACTAGGGGTTTGATCTGAGCCATCCCACAGTGAGGTTGTGGGGCTTGTCTAAAGTGATACACTCAGCACTACATACCCTTTTTCCTTAAGACTGCATTTTATGGCACATCTGCTTTATTACATCGTGGACAGTGGAGACAGGCAGGAAAGTTGAGAAAGAGATGTGATGTCATGAAACAAAGATGAGTAATATTCCAATCCAAGACGCTACAAGTATACGGTATGTGCCTTAGTCCCGAACCACTAGGATGCTCTGTATAATTTACGTTTTGCATGAAAAACCTTGTGGCATCTTGGTGGTTCACTGCAATCACTTTGATTTTGGGTGAACTGGTCCTTGGCTAGTTTGTAACCACCTCTGTTAAACTATTTAGTTGAGCTATCTACCTGTATGTGCATCTTGATGATGGCTTTCCCAATCAGTGTAGCTCCGAAGAAGGTCCAGAAGGGGACCAGGAAATGACCACAGGTTATTCCAGCCAGGTCAAACAGAGGATTGGGGATCTGAAACACGCACATATTTTCAGACAATCTAACTGATTCATATAGTCTTCATGAAGCCTAATTAACTTGTACATGCATATACATAAATTGACCTGGTTAAAGGAATATTTCAGCGGTAGGGCAAATTTACCTCATTCTCGACTTCGTAGCACCTCTAACAATCACCCCAGATAGTTTTCATCTTCATTCCTCCTGGAATTAGATTTTGATGAATTTGTTGTAAAAAGATCGATTTTAAAAGTCACTCAAAGTCATTCTAACCCACCTCTAATTAACAACACAAAGGTTTTGAAAGGAACGGTACCTTTATTTTTGTAATTTTCAGCCTAGTTTTCTGTTAAATTAATACAGAAATCGTGCACTAGTTGAAGTACCGGACTTTTACTTCCTAGTTGTTCGCCTGTGATTGACAGGAGGCGGGACAACAGTTGACAAGTTCTGTCCTATCAGACGACGTTTACACTTGGCTTCTAGCTGACGCAATCTGGGCGCGCAGGGATACCATTGCACTTCT
>OMLI01034010.1:0-16396 GCA_900302605.1 Rondeletia loricata
GAATACAATGTAGAGCGACGTGCGTTGAGACGCTAGTAATGGCACGTCAGAATCAAAGACATACTAGCGTCTCATTGGGGCTACACTTGCGCATTAACGTGGTTAACCAATTATCTTGCGAGATAGGACTACTGATTCGCGAAACCTGCTTGCTTGCAGTCTGTGTTCCAACGTCTACCAAATCTGATTTTATTTTGTAGTAACGAGTAACAAAGATGCTTAGGGGAAATGTATCGGAGTAAAAGTATACAAATATAAAAACTCAAGTAAAGTACAGATACTCCCAAAAACTACTTAAGTACTGTAACGAAGTATTTCTACTTCGTTACTATACACCACTGCAAAATGTGGTCTGTTACTGTAGCCATGGATGATATACTGTAGCACATCTGTTACTGTAATGAATGATTGTCCTATGTCCAGCCAGCATAGTCTTGTAGACCAAACAAATAGCAACAGTTTACACATCTCTGGAGCTTCTTTTGGCATTTAGCTGATGCTCTTATCCAGAGCGACTTAACATGAGTGAGTAGATGGAGGATCAGTAGATTTGCTGAAGGACACATGGTTTTCTGATGGACACCGCTGCTGCGGGGACTGAACCTGCAATCTATAAGTTATGGGACAGGCTCTCTGACCTCCACCACTGGAAAAACCCCTTTCTGAATTAAAAACAAACTAACCCATTACCTGACACGGTCATCCAGAGCAATTTACGATGGCTGAACAGCAAGTGATTCAGTGTTTTGCTCAAGCACATTTTGACTGTACATATGGGAGTTGCAAGGACTGAACCTGCAACCTTTTCTTTATGGGACAGTCACTCTAACCATTAGGCCATCCTGCCGTAGGATAAATTACTTAACATTTATTTTATTTATTTATTTTTTATAAATGTAAAAGAGCAATTTTTTCCTTTCAAATGCATACATATTGTTGTACGCTCTCCTAGGTTGTGATCAATCCCAACTATGAGGTGGCCGAATCAGATTACACCAACAACATTATGAAGTGCCGCTGCCGATACGATGGACATCGAATATGGACGTACAACTGTCATATAGGTGAGACTGTCACCACCCAGTATGGTCCTCATATGGACCATAAGCTGCTATGCATCAGGATCACATGTTGTGATATAAACTAGTCTGAGTGAGCCCAATGCATCCTGAAGATGAGGCAAAACTGCATTGTAATAGATCCTTATTTTTCATGAAAGCAAAATCCACCTTAAATTTAAATGGTATGTCTATCATTTTGGACAGTTTGCTCCATTGTCAGTGAATGGGAGACCTACTTAGTAGACACAGGGAGAAGCATTTTCTGGTTCATACTGGATAATGTTACATTGTAATCAAGTTTGCTTGGATGTCAGGGCTTACACCGCAAAGTCAATCTCCTTTTGATTGTTAGTGGAGCAGCTCCTGGTTTTGTCTCTCAAAATAATTAAAGATTAGAGCCTTGATTCTCTTCTTTGTAGCTTTGGGAGAAAGGTGTAGAATAAATATAGAAATATTTGTCTGGTCCCAACAGCTACAGCTAGGCTATATAAATATAGAATTATCTCTATAAATAACATGCATTCTGTTTTAGGATAGATATTCCCTTTTACCTCAACAGAAACAGCCGTGTGCAAGGTCAAGGACATGTTCAAAACAAAGGGGAAATGGGGGAAATGAATGCAACCAAGGAAAATTATAATCCCAAAACTGTTCTGGAATATAGAAAAGTTGTGAGAACAGAAAATTATTCAATGAATATTCTAAGACAAAAAAAAAGACACCAATCACTTATTTAAATAAATGTTTTCATATGGTTATTTACAAATGTAATTACAACATTCACATACAGTAGGATTTAACATAACACTTCTCTGAAACAACACTGTATGGTTTTTACATTGCCCTGTCTTCTTTTCCCTGAAAGTAGTCTATGGATGTGGGCAAATTCTACAGATGATTGACAGTTATTGTATAGACATACCATAGACAAAGTAAAATTATGTGTTGCAATTACATTAGGCACCAAGACTATTTTCAGGGGAATGAAAAATACTGAACTTGTCCTTTAACCGAATACAAACTTCACCTAATCAACCAATTTTGGACATACCCTTTACAGGTAGTTAAAACAATGTTTAGTCAAGTTTTTAAAATAACATAAAATAAACTACAATAAAATAACAGCACAATAAAAGGTGTAGAAGGCCTATCATTTAAGTCTGAGGTTTCCAACGCTCAAACTTTAATCCTGTGAGTGGAGTGAGAAAGAAATGTAACACTTTGCCTCTTGGGTAACAACCCAAGGGCAGGGATCTGTTTTTATAGTGAAATAAATATCAAATATGAATGAGTGCATTTAAGAACAACTGAACCTCTTGCAACATGTTTACAAAAATGTTATAAAAATAAAAAACTAGAACAATAGCAAATATCTGTTGATTCCCCCCATCATTCCTTTAACAGAGACAAACCTTATTATTAGTGATCCTAACAACAAACCATGGAAACCATAAAAATAATGTGATAATTGATGCTCGTAGCTAAATGTCTAGTCAGGCCCTGTAGTGTCAGCAAGCCGTTTTGGGCCACTGTGGAGACTCGGAAGAGGGCAAGTAAATGGAGGCAGACTTCTGCTGGGCCTTCCTGGAAGAGAACAGAAAGACTGTGAGATGATATTCTAAGGTGTCACAACAGTCTCTTCATGGTACAAAATAAACCTTTTATAGTTCACAAACTGAATTATTTATTGGGAGGATGAAATTAATACCTGCCAGATTTTCCGCCTGTTAGTGGACATTCTATGGTCTCCCATAGCCAGAGATGAGTTTGCCTGATTTTGAGAAGATTCATTCTCCTTTTCATTGTCAATAGAGCAGGTCTGATTTCTTGCATTAGGAAAGAGCTGTTCATGTTCAAACATTGATTGGGCTGTCCAAAGCCATCAGAATAATTCTATATAAATACTATATTAAGTCTCTAAGTGGCACTGCCTTTTAAAAATGGGGTATAGATAAAAGTTGGGATTTGTTTCACAAGCCTTGGCCTTTGAGTCTGACTAGTATTCTGCTTTTAGTATTTCTCTCCTCTTCATCTTTCCCTCTCTGTCTGACCCCCTTAGGTGGCTCGCTGAGCTCAGAGACAGAGGAAACTTTCCCCGGGTTGCTGACCAACCAGCTTTCACACAGGTAGACCCAAGACAGACAACACAGACGGACGGACGTTAAAGGATATGAACATTTGACAACCACTAGAGGGGGCTGTACTCTGTTTTGCTTCCTCCTAGCAGTGCTGGATTGTTGCCTTAGCTCGACTGTTACAATGGACAATGAATGAACGAACAAACAAGGAACTGCTTGCTTACTGTTTCTATTAACCATATTTGACTACAAAAAAGTGCACTTATCTCTTGTGTCAACACATTCTGTCCTTGAGTATGGTGCTATGTTGCCATTGAAATGAAGGTTTTTATTTAGGTGCTTATTAGGAGTTGTCAGGGTGGATTGCAACCAAATAACTTCTTGAAATAACTATGCAACAGTTGCCATCCAAGAATTTTTTTCAAGCTATAGTGTTTGGAGAAAGCCTTGGACAAAAAGTATGATATCAGACTTTTACCCTGATATCTATATCCTGAATTTGGTTGAGATGGATTAATCTAGTCTGGTGCTAAAGCTAGTTTGAAACTTGCAGTGTATGTCTTTACCAAAAACAGTCCTAAATTGAATGGGGAATGTATAAATCACACATATGCAACTATGGAACTGGATAGTTAATGGCTTTAACCAGAAACTGTAGGCAAAAACACAATTATGACTTACTATATACTGTAGAGTGACATGATGCCACAACCTACGGCAATATCACAACTGACATTTATCACACTAGAGACAATTCATTCCTGTTCTTACCAGGAGCGAATTTAACTTCACCAGTGATGTTTCAACAAACAATGTCAGTACTTGTAATTACTAGTAATTTGGGTTGGGCACAACTGCAATATAGGCTACCAAAAGTTGGATGCACACAACATAATTTTTACTTTGATTCGTCTGTCAGAGCTCCTCCAGTGCTGAATATAGTGGGGTTATCAACAAAACCAGTTGCTTGGACTTGTTTGTTGTTCTGACAATCTGTTAAGATTTTCAGAGTCATATAGTCAAGAGTGAAGCTGAGAGGAGTTTGCTCTTTTGGAACATATCTGAAAAGTGTCTGCTTTTTTCCTCCCTCAGAATTTTATGCCACATACCTGAGTCCAGCTTTGGAAATGTTTTTGAATTAATGTTTTTTGGTTTTGTTTCTACAGTAAATACATACTTTCATCTTCATTATCTGCACACTCCCCTCAGCTTCTTTTTCAAAGTCTGCATTTTGTTAAATTATTACAGTCAGGGACTTCTATACCATCTCTTGGATGTACTGTAAAAGCCACAACTGTATGTGAAAATGTCTCTGCATTGTTTTGTAAATTTGTTTTTGTGATGTAGCGACTTCAGGGGCCCTTCATTTTACAAGGGTACCCGTCACTAGCTTGGTGACTGTTTCTATTTTGTATGCATCTGTGAATATGGAAAAGCATTAAGTTTTCTGTAATAAAAGAATGGAGGAAGCAGATCTCAGTTTATATGATGAAAACGCTTACACTTCAGAATGTTTTCTTAAATAGAAATGTTTTAGAAAAACCTGAAGATGAAATTGAATAGATATAGAAACACGTTTCTATATCTATACAGTTTCTATACAGAAAATACTCTAAAAGGTTCTACATATAGTAGCCCAATTCGGTGTTCAGATTACCAGTAATCAAATCACCACAGTAATATCCGCTGGCCAAACTGATGTAGCTGATTGCTAGCTTTAGCGTCAACAGTGTTACAGAGATACGTGTGACATGTAGCAATGCTAGCATGTGATTAGCTGGTGAAAGGCATTACCACTCAAAACTTTAGCTGTGGCCAATTTTTCCTTGCCAACTAACAAGAAAAGAATGGCCACTGTGGCCATCACTGTGACTTTCAGGTCATAGAACATTCAGTCAAACTGCTTGCTGTGTGAACAGAAAAGGCCTGAGACGTGCTTTGTTGATGGCTATAAGGCTCTTAACCTGTGTTAGCACTGCAGTGTTCCTCTTCAGTATCGTTGGGCTCGTCCTCCTCTCTGTAGCCCCAGGGCTCTGGTCACCATTCGCCTGGCAACAGCAGAGTCTGTCCTGGGACGCTCCTTCACTGGCTGGATAAACTCTGGCAGACAGCGCAGCAACAACAAACAATCCATTCCACAGCATCCAGTGTTAAAAAAAAAAGATTAATAGAATAAGCATTAGGTATCCCAGTTGGGCTGCACAATATTGACCAAAAAAAAGTGATCCCACTGTAATTGAGATGAAGGTATCGCCTCAGCCACACCAAGCATATTATTTCAAGTGTAGCTGCTGGGCTTAGATAAGCTTAGTGAATCTCCTACCTGCTCGTCTAACTGCTTTGCCTTTGGCTTTTTTGCTCCCTTCTGACAGTGTACGTGTCTTCAGGAGAGGATGGCGGATGGAGAGGGCATGGAGCGCTGCATACAAGACACCAAACACCAAAGATATACATTAGTACATTTTAAGTCACTGATGTTCTTCTTTTTACCTCAAAGCCGTTATCACATTCATTGTGTAGTGAGTGCTCCTACCTGCAGACTCACTGGAGAAAACTCCCAGGGCATGTGTGTTGTCCACCCACTTGATCTTCATCCCACCATCACTGACAGACAGGAGAGCGCTTTTTAATGCATCACCATATAACCTATCTTAGAAGGCAAAATCAGCTGTTTGCAATCATCTGGCTTTATTTGGGCTTTTTATTGCAGAGTAAACATGGAAAATATCTCAGCCACACAATATGAGAATTATTCCTGTAAAAATCCAGCCTTAAAGGAATTGGCCGGTCTGCTAAGACCCCAGGTTCATTGTTGACATTGTCTATTTCGAGATGTAAATCAGCCATGATTTTTGTTCAACTCACCCCCTCTCGCGGTATACCAGCGTTCCGAAATTTGCCAGTTGGCCAGCCATTAACATCCATTGTATTCCAAACGAGTGTTTAGCAGCTCCCATAGCTGTGTCTTTGTTTTGTCCAACACAAGTAAGCGCATACGAACTGACCTGGCTAGGTAGTTTTCTCCAATAGTGCCCACAAACGAACAAATCCACATGTTTAGATTCTGTGTTTACACGCCACTGCGCATGCGCACAGACTTAGACACTGAGACGCTGGGATTCTGTGTTTACACTCCACTGCGCATGCTCACGGCCCGTCTAATTTCAATTTCTTCTGCAGAGTACTCGGGTTCGTACAAGTACGAAATGCTCCTCTTTCATAAAACTCGTCAGTGTCTGAGTCAGACATTGTGAAATTAGGTAACGTTAGCAGTTGGTAGCCTAACATACAGTCACTATCTTCGCTCAGAGCATGCGCAGTGGCGTGTAAACACAGAATCCCAGCGTCTCAGTGTCTAAGTCTGTGCGCATGCGCAGTGGCGTGTAAACACAGAATCTAAACATGTGGATTTGTTCGTTTGTGGGCACTATTGGAGAAAACTACCTAGCCAGGGCAGTTCGTATGCACTTACTTGTGTTGGACAAAACAAAGACACAGCTATGGGAGCTGCTAAACACTCGTTTGGAATACAATGGATGTTAATGGCTGGCCAACTGTCAAATTTCGGAACGCCGGTACACCGCGAGAGGGGGTGAGTTGAACAGAAATCATGGCTGATTTACATCTCGACATAGACAATGTAAATAATTAACCTGGGGTCTTAGCAGACCGGCCAATTCCTTTAAGCACTCCAATCAAGTATTTTTTGGTTGATGCGCACCTCTACCTCCACTCTTACTATATGATTTGTATAAGGTCATTGCTATGTTTATTTTAAAACAACCGCAGCATGCACATCCTCACTGACTTGTATGCCAGAAAGCCTCTATTCCTTTTCTTAAGTGTTTTTTTAAACCAATGTCCCAAGATAGATTATGTATTTTGCCAGGGGACTAATCTGAGAAATGTATCTTTTTCAATTTAATTTAGTATGGCTTGGTATTATTACTGTTAATGTAGGGTAACGGATGATGCATTTTTGCTTTGTATTGTATTATTGGCTTGTAAATGAAGAAATGAACCTGTTCCTCATTTTGCTAGGGACCTCCTCTTACGTGTCCTTGAGGTTCAGATCCTAGAGAATCACTGTTCCATTATATGTGTATCCATTCCCTTCTAGGTAAATTCCTGCCAATGAAAACAATGTTGGGTCCCAAATATGATGACAAAGTTCCAGAGGAGAATAGGTTTCATCCAAGCATGCTGTCAAACTATTTAAAAAGTCTAAAGGTAAGTAATTCCATGAAGACTTACATACTTAAGCAAGTGCAAGTCACTGAGTTTTCGAAAATGACAAACCCTTGTCACACTGAGGTGTCTTTTTTTGTTGTTTTCTTTCTTCAGGTGAAAATGGGCTTGCTGGTGGATTTGACTAACACTACTCGATTTTATGACCGCAACGACATTGAAAAAGAAGGCATAACATATGTTAAACTTCAGTGTAAAGGGTATGAAGGAATTCACCATCAGGAACGAAAATGATTGTCATTCAATATTTTATAGTTCATTGTTCAGTGGTGAGTTGCTGGATGAAATGGTGTTCAAAATCTATTTTATGTCATTAAAATAATGTCATCCCATCTCGTTTTAGCCATGGAGAATGCCCTTCAACAGAGACCACTGAGATGTTCATCAGGCTGTGCGAACACTTCATGGAGAAGAATCCCACAGAGTTAATCGGTAAGGAGACCATAGCATAACCAGGCCTAGACCGTTCCAAGTCAATAAACTCATCAAGTATGTGGTTCATTTATTGCAGATAATTTGAATTCACTTCATATACAGCTCCCTCCTGCATCGCCAAAATGTTCATAGCACTGTGAACAGTGTGGAATTAATAGCTTGGATCTGCTATAATTTGCAAAGATATGAAATGGTAAATCAAAGGTAGTACTGCAGTGTGCCAATTGCATCCAGAGAACATTATTCATCAGTCTATTGTTTATTATGTTGTTGACTTTAAGGCGCATTAGAGGAAGCTAGAAGGTTACATTTTCTTTGTTACCCATCGCTACACTAGTTTCTATTTATCTTAGTGCTACATTTTCACCTCTTTTCTCTGGCTGTTATCTTGATTGCAGTCCTTTGTATTTTGCCTGTGCTAATATGGCAGGGACTTTTTTGAAGATTTGGAAATTATCCTTGCCAAAGCAATTATCAACATGATCCTTTTTATTGCATTAAGTTGTGTTTTTAAGCACCATGTGTCATTTCTCTGTGACTTTGAGTGGAGAACCGAGGGATGCACCAGTATGGCTACTGGTATCGGATATTAGGCCAATACAGGCTTGAACAGGTTATTGTTTAAGATAATTTTCCCAAAGCAAAAATTTCAGACATTTTAATAATGATAATGGATTGGATTTATATAGTGCCTTTCCATCACAGTGTGATGCTCAAAGCACTTACAGAAACCATTATTCATTCATACACATTCACACCGGTGGTGGTAAGCCGTAGCCACAGCTGCCCTGGGGCAGACTGACTGAGGCGTGGCTGCCAATCTGCGCCAACGGCCCCTCCGACCACCACCATCATTCAGATCACTCACACACATTCACACGAGGCAAGGTGGATAAGGGGTTAGGTGTCTTGCCCAGGGACACACCGGCATGTAAACTCAGCAGGAGCGGGAATCGAACCGCCAATCCTTCGACCATTGGCCGACGCTCTACCTACTGAGCTACAGTCTTCTAGCATTATGTTAACGCATTGTACACATTTTATTTTGGCAAAATTCATATGTATTTTTGGCACACATGAAGCCTAACACCTTTTGATTTTACACACTTAAAGCTGGGGTAGGCAACTTTGGAGAAATGGGCAAGAATTCGAAAGTACAAAACAAAAAAATCCTCTCCCTCCTGTAACTCCTCCCTCCGAACGAGGCACGTGCATGAGAGCGGGGGCAAACTTAATAAATTCTAAATCTCTTAAGCAAAACACAGCTCTGCTAGATCAATCTAGCTGTTACTAAAACATTCAGCAGCAACAATGATTTTTGTCAATATAGATTAGCCATTGCGGTTACAAACATACATTGTGATAGGAACGTTGGGTGATCAAGGTTCACTGTACACTGGAGAGAGGGCGGTGCCTCGGGCAAACGATGAATTCCAAACCTTTTATGCAAAACTCTGTCTAGTTGTTACTGAAATATTTGCTGGCAAAAAAATATTTTTTGTCGCACAAAGATTAGCTACCTCACTTGCAAAGCTATAGCTACCTAACACCAGTTGACTGACTGACCTGAATGTGGCTGCTTCCTGATGAACACGTCTTGTGCAGTGGGAAAAAACAGTTTATTCCAGTCCCAGTATTCAGTTTGGTTATGGCTGTTTCACGTCATCTCTTCTGTGGATATAAGTTTAGGGCTGCCGCGGTATTGATTTTTTCCTTACCGCACAAATTAGAGAAGCCGTTCAAACCGTTGCGTTAACCGCAATAAAAAAATACAAAATTAAACCTCAGATGTTATAAAATAATTGGTTCCTAAATAAACTTTTCAAATGCATTTATTCAGTCTATTCTTTATAGCCTCTATAGCATGCGCGCCGGAATAGGGGAGACACCCACTTTCAGGAACGTCTGAACCACTGCTGAGCGGAGTTTCTCAAGCCTCCGTCAACTGAAGAGCTACCTTCGCTCTATGACGGAAAAACGCCTCAACCACCTGCTTTTCCTGCACATCCACAAACAGTTGACTGATGAGTTGGACCTGAACGAGGTGTTGAAAAGCTTTTGCTTTGGGAGTGACAGGCGAACCCAGTACTTTGGGAAATAGTCCATAGTCCGTGCTGATTGATTGATTGATGGTTGTTGTTTATTGTTATTGCCTTGGATTTAGCTATTAATAGATGGGATGAGACTTAACAACACTGTTGTTCTTGCATTGTTATCCAGGCTGTAGCCTATTTATGCATTCGTTCAGTAGTATTTTATGTATTTTATTTGTAAAGAATCAGTTTAAAAAGCTCTGTAATTTGGATCATAGAATCCACCTTTTCTGAAACATTTCTCAAGTCTTTCATAATCATCTAATCAACAGACATGATCAGAAATGGAAGTCATTTAGCTATAAAGCATGTCTTGGCTCATGTGAACGACACTAGCACATGAAATGAATTTCATTCTCTCTCAAATAACACAGACAGCTGCTGTCCTCTTCTGGTGTACCTCTGAACGTTCCTGTCTCTATAGCTTATGGTAATATACCTGACCTCGTTCACCGAGAGGCCTCTGGCTTCTGAACAGGTTTTGTGTATTTTATTGTGTTGCTTTTATGTTTATGCCAAATATCAACAAACCGCTTAAATAAGGAAACGTTTGTTTTTAATATCTGTATAAAAACCCCTAACCTATTTCGGTAAGTTACTTTTAAACCAGTCACAGAAATACATGCATGTACCATCTATCCCTGTGACTTTGCATGTGCCTTTTTTATAAGCCTGCCTTCTTAGTAGCATTACCTTTTGCGTCCAGCAGGGAGCAGCCGTACTCCACAATTGGACAGGTTCAAATAGCTGTAGGGTGACATGTTTCTTTTTAACCTTTATTTATCCATGGAAGTTGAGGAGGAGGAGGAGGTGAAGAAAAGTTGAAGATTGAGACATTTTCTAGGGTACCTTCCTAACCGTCCAACACACCTGCAATTCGTCAGTTTATCTTTTTATTGTACTCTATAACACCTCCCGCCTCTAAATTTGTGTATGCGTGTGTATGTCTGTCTCCTTCCCGTTTTCAGTGTTTGTGTGTGTGCGTCTTTCTTTTTGTCTCTCATACTCTGTTTTACAACAGAAGAGCTAGAAAAATAAATAACATAAGAGCTAAGGAGAAAGTATTTTATTGAGAAAGAAGAGTAAGGAGATATGGAATATGTGCTAGTGTGAGACCCAGACAATACATTCCTGCAAATATCCAAGCACTAGATTTACAAGACAACCTTATTAATTCTGTATATGTGGTTCTGGAAGAGATGGTCCTCCCTAAATCCCAAGGGCCAGACCTGAATCCTCCATGTAGCCCAGACTTCAGCTGCCAAACCCCTCAATCGCACTTAATGCATTGATTGTGTTGCTCTCCAATGGAAGTTTATTCATTTCAAATGACAGAATCTGTTACTGCTGCATCATTCTGTTGCAGATGTGTTGCATTGTGCTGCAGGTGATGCATTGGATTGATTGAACTTGGTGAGAGACCACAAAGTTCATTACCAGGAACATATCCAAGTACATCAGTATTTGTTAACATTATTAACTCTATCGCAGTACTGCTGTCCAGAGAAATAAATCTCTGAACTGTCAATGAATGAGAGATTGACTTTATGGACTCTCAGCATGTTTGTAATGTATTATGTAGTTTTTTCCATTAATTCAGAATGATTTTGTGAATATTACAGAGAAAACCATTTTGTCTGTTTTATGTCCATAGATTTCTGTTTATCTGAACATCGGTATGATGTGATTGATTAGTGGGGCAGATAAACTCGTCTCTTATTTCTTTACTTGTCTGGTAACGGCAACAGTAGTAAATACGTATGTACTAATAAGTTGTCCTTCTGTTTGCAAATAACGTCACAAGCTTATAAGCCATTTCTGCTTAGGCATGGGAGTCACTACTTCGGTTGTTGGTCTTAAATGTATAAAGGAACTGTAAGAAGAAACAACACTCTACTCATAAAATGCGATATCATGCAAAGGCAATGTCATGTCACTTCTTTTAGATATGACACTTTTGCCTGTCACATAAATGTCTTGAGCAATTATTCTTTTAATATCTAGAATAATGTGGGTTGGGCCATCAATAGCATTATGATCATCTTTTGACACCCTTGATGGAAATGCAAATAGTTTCCAACATAATCGGGAGGCCCATCTAGACAAACTGAACTCTACTTAAACAAAAGTATAGTTTATTCAAAGTAGTGATTTTGATTGACGGGGTTTATGTTATGTTATAAAACATTACTACATTTGAATTATTAGTTGATTGTACTGGTATCAAAAGACATTGTGTGTGTAAAATGATGTCTCTAGATCAGGCTCATTTCCCTAATCATTAGTCTACTACTGCTCTCTCAAGGTCTGTTCGGGCCCAACGGACAGCCTTTTTTTTTTCAATGCGTCTTGTTCTTTTTGTTTTCCTTCAACTGTTAGAGTTGGTAAGGAGTCCAGCTGTCGTTCACTTCCTTTTCCTTATTGTTCTGCAGTGACACCCAATGCCCTGAGGCAGCCTGGGGGACACGACCAAGTATACATGGCTACTTAAGTTGCACTTTCACACTAAGGACAGCAGGGTGCTCTCTTATATCTCATTCTGGCATGTTGTAACTCAGTACAGAGCCGTTGTTGCCCACTTACTGCCGTCTGAGTTGTAAATGAAATTATTTGAACCTCGGAATGCATGAGTCATTTTAGCAGTGTTCTCTCTTAAGTCCAAATTAGACAGCTGGGCTGGTAAATCTGATCACGTCCATCCCCTGACTGAAGTTGACTCCATCTTCATCAGTGTTGGAGTTGCCAGACAAACATCTCATGCTGCCTCTGCCTGGTTTTTGTAGGGGAAATGTAAGAGTCGGATGATTTTAGTTATCATCACGCTGCCAGAACCCTGCTGTGCACCTGGTGAAGAATGCTTGTCTGTGAGACTGTGTCACTTTGTTTCAGCGTTGGGAGGATTTGTTTTCATAGCTAAACCTTTTTGCTTTTTCTTGAATTCCTACTTTTTTGTTTTCCTGTGCCCTGCTCATCCCCTCTTCACCTCCCTCAGTGTTTCATCAGTCTCTAGATCTTTGCGGGCCTACGGTCTGGTGTCAGACAATGATTTTGACCTGGATTTAAAGACAAGGCTCCCCCAAGGAAAACTGGGTCTGACTGTTGAGTGTCTGACTTCATGCCAATCACAAAACTTGGGCTCTACCTTACTGCATCTGAAAGACGACTGATGTTACTGATTTAGAAGTGGAGCACATTTCATAAGATGGTGCAAAACCACAGGGCTGTTGAAATAATAATGCCTCCTTCACATTATGTCACGTTAAATTGATTGCATGAAGGCAGTGAGGATGATAGATGGAATGGCGATACATGAATTTAAGCATGTTCTACCATTGCACTTGTAAGTCGATTTGGATAAGAGCGTCTTCAGCTAAATGCCTAAGATTTAATATAAAGTGGGGTTCTGAGTTATTGACTCTCTGTGCTGTCTCTCTTTGTTCTCCCGAAGGTGTTCACTGCACGCATGGCTTCAATCGGACAGGCTTTCTGATATGTGCGTACCTGGTGGAGAAGATGGACTGGAGGTAAGTCTCAGTGTTGGGAGTGTGTTTTGTTTCTCAGAGGCTGGGTGGATACGTTCCTCAGTCTTCCTCACCCTGCATCAATAGACTCGATGCATTATAACATGAACCACACAATATGAATACCCCCCCCCAGCAGCTTGCATTATTAACCCCCAGCGCTGTCAGTCCTCTTGAGAGGATGCACCGGTCTCCTTCTGCCGATAGATCCTACATGTGTGATGGCATGAGAAGTTACGCTGTCAGTACCAATCAAGACACGCTTCATAAAGAAGCTAGCTGGATAGCAAAGACTGAACTCAGACTACAGAGGTGCTGAATAATTTACAACAGCTGAGCAAAGGAGGGATGAGAATGTGTCTTAAGTCAGAGGTGGAGCAGCAGAGGGAGTCTGGGAAAGGAAAGCAGGATCTGTGAATTCTCTGGAAGCTGTAGGCCTGTCGGCAGGATAAACCCTCCCACCACCCACCACTTCCTCTGTAATATTCTGAGAGCAGCTACAGCCCTGGCCCAGGGTGTGCAGTGTCATGTGTTGTTAACGTTATATGAATAACAAATTATCAAAAATAACTACAAATTGTTGTTGCTGCTTGATTGATGAACTGAGTCAGCATAATGTTAAACAGAACTTCACTGAGGTCAGAAGACTTGACATGGCTGTGGGAAGGTGTTTCGTGCAGGGGGTGCTGGCGAGAACTGTGTGGGGGGGTGTCAATTTTAACTACACACTTTCCAATTGCACACTGTATCACTAATAATCTGCTAGTATCCATACTAGTTAAAAACAGAAGTATTACACCGCTTACAAAGGGCTTCTCAAGAATTTTATGGGCCGGTGCCACCCAATTAACACTATAAAGTAGCCTAAGCCATTACACATATCCAACGAATGCCAAAAACAATGCACATAGGGCGTTCACATCAAAATTCAGTTATTTCATAATTGTTTCTAAATAATAAGACCGCACCCCTACTTCCCGCGACTATGAGACTTGATGAACTTTGATCGTTTGATGTTCATCACAGACCAGCATTGGTATATGTTTATTTACAAAGCCCTCCTTGGGAGATTACCACCTTACCTTAATTCACTTTTACACTGGAATATCGGAGCCTACCATACACGCTCCCAGAAATGACTGACTAATGAATAATGCTCGAGGTTCCACGTGTCTCCACGGACCTCGGAAAGACTGCTTTTAAATGTTGTGCTCCGCAGACATGGAATGTTTTACAAGGTGTACTGAAATTTGGTTCACTGTTTGCTTGAGACATTTTCAGTCAAAGATATCAACTCTGGTTACCCTTAACTGCACCTGCTTCAGTTGATGCACCCTTGATATCTCTCATCTGTTCCCTTGAGTGTGTATGTGATTCTCTTTTAGAATTGTCTTTTTGTTTATTTGTTTATTTTCATTTTTTTCTTTATTTTTTCCCCTTTATTGTTTGTGACTCTATTTATTTGTAATCTCGGCACCATTGAAAAAGAGGGGTCCAGCCCTGTGTCTTCCGAGAACGAAATAAAGGTTGAATGAACATAGTTGTAGAGTCAGCTAGGGCTTAGGATCAAATAAGCAGTATATACAGTCACCAATGTACCTTTTGATGTCAGTCAAGTTACGAGAGACAGTCAACACGTCAATAGTCTGACAATAATAATACCAGCAAATATAAACATATAAGCAGAAACAGGCTTTTAAAAAAAAAAATGCACTCTGCGAGTCTCTCTTCTGTCTTATCAGTGTGGAGGCAGCTGTGGCTGCATTTTCCCAGTCCCGTGCCCCGGGGATCTACAAGGGAGATTACCTCAAAGAGCTTTTCCGTCGCTATGGCGATGTGGAGGATGCGCCCCCTGCCCCTGAACTGCCAGAGTGGTGCTTCGATGATGACGATGGGGAAGTGGATGACGAAGGGAATGTAATTGGCCAGGAGTCCGGTCCCAGCTCATCGGGGTCAGGGCCTAGCAAACGAAAGAAAGAGAAGCTAAAACTGGTAAGACTTCCGGGGAGCACCAGGAAATGGACTGTTAAGTAGGAAATCCATCTGTCCTGCTCCACATGACATGGATTTCATGCAGCGAGACTGATGTAGGGCCTATGGGGATGCCATCCTTCTCATGATCATTGATGTGAGACACGGCAGTAAATTTGTTGTACAAATTGAGAAAACATGCTACTTTCCATTTCCTGAACTACTGGCAAAGAAAAATATAATTCTGATTAGATATATGAGATATATGATATAAGGCTTCTTCCTCTGTTTATGTAAAGAGTGCAACAGTAAAATAAGCCTAAATTCCTGTATCACCAACATTACAAGCAGCCAGTGTAGAGGGAATGCCAAGGCAAAAACAACAGTGCTCAGACTGTACACTAAGTAAAAAACATAGCTGTGACACTGGAATATATGTATACCAAGTATAATTACATACATACAAGTACATGTACTAACTGTGGAATGACTGAACATTCATTTATTGCTATCATTGCAAGTATCTTACTAAAAAACGGAATCACGACAATCCTGGTGGCTAATACAGCAGAGAGGTCTAGAGGGAAGAGGCCAGACGAGAGCAGCAGCTCCTGCAGACTGCGGTGCTTCTCTGTCATTAAGGAGCATCGTCTCGGTTGAACGGTCTGGCCTGAAGTCAGAATGGTCGGCGTCCATTTGGCTGTTATGAGAGAATCATCATAAAATCTGCTCGGATGAAACACGTTTGAGTTTTGAAATGAAAAGTAAAGATGCCGCTCTGCAAATTTTGCTAGTAGATAGATTCATCGTTTGCTTCTGAGGAGTGGAGTAACTCTGGCTACCATTAGTTTTATGTCCGAACCATAGTGGAAAAGTTTACTTTGTTGCATTTTTGTATTTGGTTTATTTCGGTTTACACTGCCTGATTGCAAGCAGAACCAGGGCTTGTAAACAAAAGTCACATGGACTCACAAGTAGCTCGTTTATTG
>OMLI01034011.1:0-14229 GCA_900302605.1 Rondeletia loricata
CGTGTGATTTCAACAAGATTATGAAATATCCACGGAAATGTCAGCCGTCTGTCCGGAGCGTCTGACAATGTGGTGGATTCAATCATAGAATTTTGACCGCCGCGGGACCGCTGGGTTTGAAGTTGGGCAGTTTTGCACGTATGCCGTTTTGAGAGTACCTTTTTCTTGAAATGTCGCATCTCATAACAAAATATATTAATAATTGTGTAAAGTACGTTTGATTTACTGCACGAATATCACTAGTGTCGATTATTACTGTGAAAGAAAATAATGATAGCCCCGCCCTCAAAGTCGCACAAGCGTTCATCCGTTTCCGTCGGAGAAGAGTGATTACACGGAAGTTGAGAGGGGCTACATTTAAAATTGAATTTAAAACAAATAAACACACTTTCCAGGCCAGGACACTTTTGATTTGTTGTTTATTGATCATGTACTAGTACCTATGACTATATAGATGTGTCACAAGTTGTTAAAATATGTTTTTTCTTAAAATCAGCAAAACGGGTTTGACCTCCCTAATCCTACTGTAGCTGAAAGTGATACCTTTGTCTTTTTGTCTTTCAATGGGTTGTAGTATACTCAGGGTTCATGACTATAAAACTTAAATGGATTGTGGATATTAGAGATTGCTGAAGCACTAGACTTCTCATGAATTCGGCATCTCCTGACAGCAGACACTACGAGTCCCCTTGTTAACATTCTACTCACGGAACTAGGCCTTCTTCCAGGGCGTCCTAAATAACACGACAAACCCTGACATTGAGTTACGGGTTTTGATTTATCACATATGTGAAACAACAGGAGTGTGTAGTGATATATGAATTGGTATTTACTACTGAAGGGAATCTTAAATCACACCTTGGTACAAGTTAATTCACCTTTATCTCATCTCCCTCGCGGTCATCGCTGAGGTCTGTCCCTCATATAATCAAGACTCAGAGGAGGAGTCAAAACAGCAGCGGTGGCTCACAAATGAAACAAAGCAAGGTGTGTGAAGGTCATAAGGAACTTCAGGGTAAATTAGTGATTGTGTGTGTGCGTGTGTGTGTGTGTGTGTGTGTGCTGCTGAATAAATGCTAGGATGACAGTTATGATTTAGGAAAACTGTCTTTCACGAATCAAGTAGTTCTGCACATGAACATGTTGTGAATGTCTCTATATGCAACATTATGGTAACGAGTACGTACATCTACAATGTCCACACAATAACGAAAAAACAAATAACCTGTGACACTCACATATCGAGTGTTCCTGGAGGCCTTCCATCTTGTTCTCCCTCCAGCGAGCCTCCTGTGCTCTGGGACATGGTATCACTGTCGTAGACGCCATTCACTTCCTCCTCTGTGATGATGTCAAAAGCTCCATCATCAGATCTGCAGCTGGGGTCTGAAACTGGGACGAACAGGAATGTATGAATATAACTCAATAGAAAATAAATACCATTAATTGTATTCATGTTATAGTCTAAGGATTTCACATTTTGAGGAGCTACAGTATATAATAGAGATAGACGCTATATGCATATCTATTCAAAAAACGATTTTGAAGTTCATTATCGAGACCGGGACACTAGAAAAATAAACCTACCAATATGCAGGTTTCCTTTCTTTAAAATCAAAGCAAACCACTATAGACAACCATTGACATTGAATGGTCGCATGTAGGGACAGAAATGTCAACCTCTTCCCTTTCTGTCAACTGAATGAACTTCAGAGATTGCGGAGAATAGCAAAGGTTTCTGTCCTTGTTCCGCAATATGATAAGGCAAATGTTTTCAGTTCTGCTGATGCGTTCCCAGTCAACATAAAAGAAGACAATACATTTGACAGAGGGCCAGAGAGCAATTGTGAGAAATTGTTTTCAGCCAAATGTTCCTTTCAGGTTACTGGAACTAGCTGTGCTGGTTTTCCAAGTGTGCAGTTGTCAATTTAGTGTGTGGTGTGTGTATATGGGAGCCTGTACATTTTGTGAATGTAGAAATGTGAAAACGTGTTTGTATTGTGTGCATTTGTGAATGTGGCTTTCATCCCAGCATGTCTCTCACCTGTTACCCTGGGAGTGGGTTTATAAGGGGCTGGCTCAGGAGGTGACAGAGGCCCAGCTCTGGGTGGAGGAGGCTGGGTGTCTGCAGGACTCAGCTCCGCCGCTGTGAACCTCTCCACCACGGCGCTGTGCTGGGTGTAACACTCCCTACAACAGCGCTCCTTCTTCCCACTGTGCTTGGTCATCACAAAGTTGTTACTGCAGTAGTAGCAGAAGATGCGGCCACAAAGCCTGAAACAAGAACAAAAATGTGGAGTTTTCATCCATATTAAACCTAAAATTGTGTTACTTGTAGGAAAAGAAACAATATCTCTGACGTCTGTCGAGAAACTGCACAAGGTTGACTGGCTGTGCTGTATGTCAGGATGTATTATTATTCTTTGATTAACCCAGCATGATTGTGCAGGTGCAGACTTGAAAAGTGCCAACCAAGTGCCCACCTGCAGTGGTGTCTGCGTAGCCACCAGGTAAACTGGCCCTGGCAACCGAGGCAGTGAGTGGCCTCCTTATCCACCAACCACCAGCGCTCCTCCGCTCGCAGCCTCTGCTCAAACTCCAGAGCATCCGACTTCTGCCACAGAGCATCCTTGTCTCTGTCATAGTGCACAAAAACAGACACACACTAGGGCATGGTTTTGGTCATGGGTGTCATTCGGTACTGTCTTGACAGGTCTTGACATCAGACTAAAGTTAGATTTTTGAAAATGTATTTTCACTTGGGGAAAAGTGCAATTTAGAGAAGAAAATACATTTGTAGTTTTTAGGTTTGCCCTATAGGATGTCAAAACTTGTAATGCTCAATATCTCAAAGCTACTCTGAAGGCAGATGGAACCTCAAGACCCCAATACATACTGTCATTTGTGAATGTAGATTATATGGTATGTTTCCCACTTCAGCATCTTTGAGGAATGAACATACATTTATCATGTAATTTGCTTAGACAGCACTGTAAATCCATACTCATATATTGTATATGCTCTACACCCGGCTGTTCGGGAAATGCAACTGAGAAAAAGAATGAAGGCATGAATAATACAAGTAAACGAGACTGACATTATCTAGGCACATCCATGGGGAGTTGATAGAGTCAGTGTGTTTCTGTTCCATCCCTTTCTGAGGATGAAAGCTTAGTGAGCTAATGAGAGGCAGCAGTGGTTGCCAGTGAAGAATGATAAATAAAGAGCTGTATTTCTCCTCCATCAAAGTCTTTTTTTTCTATCCTGTTCTCAGAATAGTATGTCAGCTTTCAAAGAAGCTATTTTTTCCTCAGCCTTACTTTTACACCCACCGCTCTGTCAAGTATGACTGTCAGTCATACTGGGAGCATATTAGAGGAATGCAAAGTGCTCTCTCAGGGAGAGCCAATTGAGAATACACACTCCCCACTGGGCCCACCAAAGAGAAGGCAACCAACATAACGTAGTGGGCACCCAAACAGAGGAAATAAACTTGATCACCATCCCTTTAGTCCCTCTCTTTATAAAAACATCTGTCCCTGTTGCCTGTTTTCCCCATGCTAAGGCTGCAACGAGAGACAGGTCATACTTTATGAGTTCGATGAGCCGCTCTTCAAGGTTGGTCTTGGTTCTGCTAAGGTCATCGATCTCTGCGGACATCTTGAGGTGATGGCCCTGTTTGTCAGCCTCTGCTTTGTCAAGTTTCTGCTTCAGTTCCTCACAGACCTTTTGCACAGCTGAGAGCGCATCTTCAGCACTGAAGAAAGGAGGTGCAAGGAAAATGAAAGTCAAACAGTGGCTAACAGTCTGCTTTTTTAATCATGGGATGAAATGCACAGGTAGCAATGGGCGTGACCGCACCTGCTGACCGAGTCTCTCAGTCGCTGAATCTCTCCCTCACTCTGGCAAATGGTAGCTTCTGACTTTGTGATGTGAGCATCTTTCTCACCAATCAGCTGCGAGTATTGCTCATTCACAACCTTTATCAAACATTATCAGAACATATTAAAAAATATCCATAACCGTAAACATTTTTGATATTTAAGAATTTTTTCAACTTTCAATAATTTAGCCATCAATTGTTCTACAGTGCACCAGTGGTTTTGTAATTGAGCTGCCTATTAATGTGGCCACCCTTAGCAATCACAGGAAAGTGTTCTAGCAATAAAGGTCTCATCATCTGTAAAAAAATAAAATAAAATAAAAAACAGAGTACAATTATTCTGCCCTTTCTGTAATCATCTACTGCTAATGAATAATATGAATACCGGTAATAATGGATGATAATCGGCATGCTATCATAACCTCCCATTTGATGTGTAGCTTCCTTTTCCACATCTGCATGTCAATTATTTTGCCATCTGCAAATATACTAATGAAAAAGACTTCAGCCAGGCTTTTGAGACTGTAACAGGGTATGTATAGGATCTTGCTCTATCGACTCAGTATCTATCTATAGTCTTTCCTTAATCATACAGTATTTTCTTTACACTTGAAAAAGTGAAGAATACATCAAATAGGCAGTATATTTTCTATACTACTATTTCTCTGTGAAGGTGTTCATTGCCTAGAGATTTGAGAGGAGGTTCCACCACCACTATGTAACCATGAATTATGTGAAGCTGGAAGGAAACAGACCTCTAGCTCTGACACTTTCTCCTCCAGACTAGACACATTCTCCAGCTCTCTCTGCAGCTGGTCTTTCACCATAACCAGCTGTTCATTCACACTCTGACAGGCGAGAGAAACATACAAGAGAAAAACGAAAACAAGTTAACTGAATTGGACAAAATGACACAATAAAATAAAATAAATACTGAACCAAAGAAAATGTATTATCTCAAGCACAATACAAGGCATGATTAACAGACCCACCTTGATCTGGATCTGATGATTCATGCTCTCTGAGCTAATTTGGAACTTGATACCCTCCATCTCCTCTCGGCTGGAGTCCTTGAGGCTCTTCACTTGGCTCTTGGCTTTCTCCAGCTTCTCCTGGAGCTCGAGTATAGTCCCTGGAAGGTTCTCCATCTGTGTCAGCTCCTCTCTCAGGCTGGCATTCTCCTGCCGTAGTGCTGCCATGCAGGCTTCTAGTCGCTCCACTTCTTTGGTGGTGTGCTTCTCCAGCTCTTCAATCCTGGCTGCATCCCCAACCCAACGCTCTCTGGCCTCCTCATTTTCTGCAGTTAGCTTGCAGATGGTCATCCCCAGCTCTGCCATCTCTGTGTTGGCCCGGTGCAGACCTTCACGTGTCTCGCTGTTCTCCATGGCCAGCCTCTCATTTTCGACCTTGAGGGTGGCCAGCTCCTCTCGGGTGGCAGCCTCGGAGGTAGACAACTCAGCATGGGCCGCTGCTTCTCTGTCACGCTCTTCATTCAGTGCCTCTTCTTTTTTCTTGCTCTCCATGAGATCCGCAATGTGCCTCTGATTGAGTGCCTCTGTTTGTGCTTTAAGCTGCTCAGTCAGAGTCCTGAGCTCATCTCTCTGGGCCTCTGTCACCTCCAGCTGTGCTTGGGATTTTAGCTTTTCCTCCCCAGACCTCTGTAGCTGCACCCTGAGGTCCAGGACCTCTGCTTGGAGCCTGGACACTTCTTTCATGTTCACCTCCAGCTGGCCCTCAACCATAGTCAGTTTGGCAGTCACTTCCCCATTCTCCTTGGCATGGAGGGTGCTCCTCTCCAACTGAGATTTCTCCACTGCCTGCTTCTCAGAGGTAACCCTTTCAATCACTTCTGTCTGTCTAGCACAGGTTGCTTCCGCCTGGGCCTTGGCCATTTGAAGCTCCTTCTCACTGGCCTCCAGAGCTTTCGCCCTGGACTGCAGCTCAACAAAGCTTTTCTCCTTACTCTCTAGCTGGGCCTCCTTGGCTCGGAGCTGCTCTTGAAGGATGGTTTCATTCTTGCGTGAAGCTCCCAAGCTCTTCTCCAACTCTCCAATCTGCCCATGAATAGACTTCAGCTCTGCCTGCATACAACTAAGAGCTGCTTTCACAGTGGCCTGCTCTTCTCTCAGACTCTGGTTCTCCTGCTCCAGTCGCTTTGATGTTGCCTCTGAGAGCTTTGTGGCCATGGCTGCTCGCTGCAGACTCTCATCCAGGGTGCGGTTCTCCTCACGCAACCTCTTCTCTTTGTCATCCACCGTCATCTTGGCATCATCCAGCTGACCTCTGAGTTGTTTCTCAGAAGCCCTCAGAGCTGCCAATTCAGTCTCAAGTACTGTTCTGTTGTCTGCCATCTCCTTCTTCAACTCCTCATTCCTCTTCACTGTGGTCAGCATTTTCCCATTTAGCTCCATTAGATTGGTGCACTGCGTCTTGTAGTTTTCTATCTTCTTTGCCTGTTCCTTGATGCTAGCCTCCAGCTCAGAGAGGCTAGTGGTCAACCTGTCCCTCTCTGTGGTCAGGCTTTGGTTCTTGGCTTCTAGCTGCTGTAGTGTCTGGCAGTTGGAAGTTAGCTCTGTCTCTTTACTCCTGAGCAGATCCTTCAGAGCAGTGACCTCCTCCTCTAAAGACTCCTTTAAGCCACTGATATTCCTCTGCATCTCGTCTTTATCTTCTTGTGCTCTCCTCTTGACCTCCTCCACTTGTTTCTCCTTCTCCTCTAGGAATCTTTGGAGGTCCTGAAGCTGCCTTTGCAGGTTGCTGGCCTCCTTCTCTCTCAGTGTCAGGCCCCCCTGCAGCTTGTCAAGGGCATTGCATTGTTCCTCCACTCTTGCCTCCAACTTGGCCTTCTCCTCAGAAGCAGATGTTACTAATGCTCCAAGTTTTGTCTCGCCTTCCTGTGCTGCTGCCTCCTTGACTCTCAGCTCCTCCTCTAGTCTTTCTGCCTGCCTTTTCTTCTCCTCTACCTCAGCAACAGCCTCCATCTTGCCTTTCTCTGCCTGTTTCAATCTGTCCAGCAGCTCATGTATCTTCTGTGCTGAATCAAAGTAACTGGCCACCTGCTGGCCCTTCTCATTCAGCACCCCATCCAATTTGGCCAGGAGCTCTATGTTCTTCCCCTCAGCAGCTGCCAATTTATCCTGGAGCAGGCATTGCTCAGCATCCCTGGCTCTTTCCCCAGCCCTGAGTGCTTCCAGTTCTCTGGAAAGGGCCTCCTCTCTCCCTTCCAGAGCCTTGAGTGCTCCCTGCAAGCCCTGTTGCTCCTCCTGGGCAGCCAGTGACACATCCAGCTGCCTCTGGAGCGCCACCACTACCCCCCTGAGCTCAGCAGCCTCCTCCCCCAGCTGCTGCACCCTATCTAAGAGCTGTCGTTGCTTCAGCTCTGACTGGTCCAGCTCCAGGCGAAGGTCTTCCACTGCACTGACATCTTCACTGCAGGCAGGGAGAGACTCGTTCAGCTCGCTCAGCAGACCCTGGCTATAGTCAGGGCTAGAGGGGAACTCAGGTCCTTGCTAGAGGGTTGAAAGAGAAGGGGTAGGGTGGAACCAGAGGAGGAGGGAAGGAATAGATAGTACCAAAGTTTTCTGATGAACATCACATAATAATTTAAAAAGCAATACTGTATATTAGTTACACAATGATTTCAAAAAGTCATAATGAAAATGACATATGAGGTTATAAGAGGCATGTGTCAGTTACCTGTGAGTAGCTGCTGGCCAGACTGTTTATGCTGGAGCTGCGACTGGGTGGTTTCCACATGTGGCCAGGTGAGTTTGTCATACCCAGTGTCCTCCTGTTGATCAAAAAATTAATGATATTGTTAAATGTTAAACATCCTAACTAGGCCCAAAACCTGGTGCAAAGAACAATGATTCTGTCATTGTTTTATTCCACAGAAGTGCTGCATTTGGACACACTGATTTCAGTGTTCATTAATTGTTGCTTATTTAGACATTTGACAGATACTTTATGTGTTTTTTTACATGATTTCTATGTGTTTGCATGATTTGTCTCTAATTCATTACCTTGCAAAGGTAGGCCAGGACGCATCAAGGTCATGACCTCTGGATGCCACGTCAAACTGGACCTCATTGAGCTCATACAGGTGACTGATGATGTCAACACTAAGGTGGGGCTTCAAGAAGGGGCTTCGTGCATAGTACCAATCACTGTGGGAGGGGAGAGAGAGGAGTGAGAAGACACACAAGCAGGACATAGAACAACTAGAAACAGTAATATTCACTGGAAAAGTTTTTGTCTCACATTTTGATCCAGACACATACACAAATATGGTAAGCTCATAAAGAAGCAGGGATCATTCTTATACAGTATGAAACACAACTTCCACGGACTTGAAAATTGCCCAAGCTAGATAATCCATCACAGTAAACATGAAGCCTTATTTGGTTTTGTCAAGAGTTTATCGGTATTTCATTGTGCCCACGGGAAGAAATAATCAAACAAACTTTATTGTCACATCCATGTCTTTTTATTTAGGGTGTCTTTGTTGGCCTGGACAGCCGTTAATTTCAAGCTAGGTTTGACACCAGAAAGGTTGTTACAAAACTACAAAAAATGAGTAAACCCTTTTTTGTAGCGAATTACATATGACATGCATTGCAAAATGATTTTTGTTATTTTCACAGATAATGATAATAGATAGATCATGTCTTCCCTGTGTTTGTGCATTTTTCAATTCAGTACCATGTGTGTTTTCCATAGAGCCCTGCTGCAGAGACACACCCATTTTGACCTATAATACTTACTACTAACCCTAACCCTAGTAATTTAAATTTGCTATCTGTATTCTACTGGCAGTAAACTGTAGTAATAGTCTCATCTACGGAACAGAGACGGAAATTGTAAAACACCACAGTGGAAGAGAAAGATTCTGTTTTTAAAAAATAAGGAAATGACATTTATCAGAAACCATTTCTTGTAAGAGTGACTCATGTGATCTGCACTCAACTTTAGTTTTAATACATAACAATCCCTCTGTCATCCAAAAAAAATCCTGGCCAAATTGGATGGGGTGCTGAATGAGAAGGTCCAGCAGGTGGCCAGTTACTTTGATTCAGCACAGAAAAATGCTGTTCTGTTTTCCAAGACATTTTACTCTGACTTGAACAAAGTCAAAGCCCTATGGATCTCCAACAAAAATAGTTGTACCTGGTGACCCTCTGGTTCATTAGGCACTGCTGCAGTGTGTCGGCCAGTCGCTGATGCACGAGGGAGTAGCGAATAAACGCTCGTCCCTTCCCCAGAGATGTCTTCAGCTATAGAAGCAAAGTAATACAGTGCTTTAACCAGTGTTTCCTTAACATTCACATAGGCCCTCCACTGCTGGAAAATTACCCCGCAACTAGAAAAATATAGATACAGTGAAAATTCACCTTATTGCTCAGCTTGCTCAAAAATATATAACAATTTCAATTGCAATTACAGCATAATTATCCATCTATCATAATATAAATATCCAAATAAGAGCCATTTTACATGCAACACCTACTGGAATGGGCCCAGGAGTAAATCTGTCTCTCAGGACCAAGATTACCCCCACCACTCACATCTACCGTAACACAACACCGTAACACAACACTATACTTATGTATTACAGTTACAGTGATGTAACACATCATTTCCAAGACTTAAAATAATCTCTTAAATGTGTCTTGCATTCGCATATTGAAAGCATTGAATTCTGAGACAACAAAAAAAAAAGTTATACGACAGGCTTTTTGAACATTTTTATAACAACAAACTGGTTCATATTCAACAGAATGTACTGAGAAACAATGGTTCATCTACTAGGTCAGTTACATAAACATCAATTTGTGGATGATGTATTTCTATGCTGATAAATCCACCACTGCACTGCAAAAGCAATGCTGCCTTCTTAGGTTATGAGGGACAAGTGAGTCACTGAATTCATCCACACTAATCGTGTTTGTTGTGACGGTAGCAGCATCTGCAGTATTAGTGAGCAGTTACTTATAATCATGACAAAGGAACAGGGATCACTGATGAGCAATATGAACCTATTTGACAGTTTGATTGTTGCACTGTTTTATAACATGTCACTGTAGAGCCAAACCCCTTTTGATCCATTATGGGGGGAACAAAAACTTAGCCTACTACTTACTAATAGTTTAAAATGGCTATCTGTATTATGAATGCACAGTGTGTAAATAGTACTACAGTAGTAGTGTCATTGTAAACAAAGCAGACTTTGATAGTGATATTCTGCATACCTCAGAGATGGATTTGACAAAGCGGATCCCATCATTGGCTCCTTTGATCTTAGCCAGACAGTCACTGAAGTAATCCCAGTAATCTTTCCTGGTACCAAGAAATGTGGTCTTCTCCTTCTGGTCAAACTGAAAGGCAGATACAACTTGTATGGGAAACTGTTGAACATGGCATATTTTGGGCGCATGCGTTACTTTTTAGCAGTAAAACAAAGCATTGATTTGAGCAGTTCTATCCCAAACTTAAAAAAGATAAAAACCTGAAATTCATAATTTAACATCTCTAAAATATACAATCTGTAGTGTAAACATTTAATAATTTTGTCAAACAACAATTTAAGTTACCTTATTATCCTTTAAAAAGTCTGTTTTATTTTATGCCATAAATCATTTTGTAAGCGCGACAGGTGTCACATGTTTCAAACGGTGGATATCTCATTAGTGAACCAAACTTATTATTCACATATTCACGATTCACTGGGCCTGGTGTTACAATATGGGCAAAATCCCACCTGTAGCAGATACTCCAGTTTATAGGAGAATTTGTGCAGGCTGATACTGTCATCTGTGATTGGCTCCCCACTTTCCCTGTACTCCTTTGCAAGCTCTGAAACAGCCTCTGAAATGCAGGGAGAGAGACGTACAAAGATGATAATTCAACACAGGGTTCTCTGAACAAACAGGTACAGCCTAAATTTACCTTGGAAAATGTATAGGAATACATAACCCACACAAGCTTACTGTCTATACATACAGTGTATGTAATGTATTTTAGCAAAAACAGAAATGAACAGCTAGCCTACTTATATACAGTAGACAGCATACTAGGGATGTCGTCAGGGAGACAAGAAGCAGGAGAGAAAGAGCGAAAAAGCAGGAAAATCATTATCTCCTATTAGAAATGAATGAAAGTGGCATCAAATTTTCTTAACTATATCCCTGCTGTATTTTTGGCCATTGAGTAACTGAGTAAAGAATCACAGAGATAGCTCACTCCCCACCAAGTTGAAAAGTGTGCCTGTTACCATAAGACACACACACACACACACACACACACACACACAAAACACGCTAGAGTGACCGCCTTGATGCCTAAATCTCCTGCCCTTTTCCATTTTTTCCACTGCCACCTTCTTCACGCATGGCCACTCCGTACATTAACCACTTGCCTCGTATCCATCGTAAAAACTGGAAGGCCACCCGTGATGGGTGCACCCTCAGCACGCACTCTCTGTCTCTCTGCATGCTGAAAGAGGCTCTCTGTTTCCACCACACCCTTACTGTGGCCAGGACTACAGGGACACAAGGTTAGATCCACGTTTTCCCAAATGCAGGTTACCAGGAGGTCAGATGGTTTGGGGGGCAAAGATAGGGCTCTTGGACTTGATATTAAGGCTAAGGTCATGGCATCGTGGCACACCTTTCTGACTCTTCTTTCTCTTCTCTTCAGTCACGCTAGGTCAGCCAACAATTGACTGCTGGCAACCCATTCACACGTGCACACACACACACAGGCACACACATAAAGCCGGCGTACCATGCAGATCTCTGATAATCCTCTGGAGTTGGTTCTCCCCGACCGCAGCCCCAGCAGCCATGGTCCCACCACTCTCGCCTTGGCAACACGGGGGTCACGGGGTCACACCCAGTCTGCTGAATCAAGAGAATCAGAAATGGTCAGGAACAAAAGATTGGCACAAACGGTCAAACACACTCCCTCACGGACAGACGAATACACGCTCATACACATAAATGCACTACACACTAATGAGGGTTCTTCCAGGGCTCTCATGATGCGTACTTTGATCAATTTTGTTAATGGACAATATAGTACTTGGGCCTATTTCCACTTTGTGTGACTAGTGCACCGACAGCCAGCACACAGCAGCCGTTCCCTCGCCTCACAACTAAAAACACACTCTGATGTAGTTATGATGTTTTAAAATGTTATTTTCAAGTAACGTATGCAATTAGATTAGGTAAGTTATTAAATTGTGTCTCTCTACGCCCTCTGGTCTTCTGAGTACATGTAAACTTTTCTTTCTCATAACACTTCTTTGTCTTTCTAACATTCAACCACACACATTGATAATCAACCAAAAATGTTCTGAAATGACAACATAACATATTTTTAAAATAATATATTACTTACCAATTGACTGTTTACTACATTGTTGATGGCGGGGTCACTATTTTAAATGTATTTGGACCTAACATCAACCCATAACAAAATAGCATATTACAATATTTTCATTCACTGAACATCAATTACAATAAAGTAAGAGTAACATTAACCTTAATATTCAGTTTGACAAATCATTCTCTTATTTTAACTAAGGCACTAAAATGATTCCAGCATGGGACTGAGGACTGGGATGCAAATTTGTATCCACATAAATTAAGTCTCTGATTAGATCACATTGAGCTTTAATGATCACATAATGATCCGATCACTGTATAAGCAACAAAAGAAGTCCTGTTATGGTTAGGGACCCTGATTCTGGTTGGTCCCACATAGGAAAAGTACCAGTATTTTGAAGCTAATATTGTGTTTTGGAAAATGGGATTGCAAAATTAGAGACCAATCCAAGTGAACTATGCTAAAGTCTCACTCCTAAGCAAGCGTTACAAGAAATACACTGTACCGCAAAGCTTTCTGGGACCAAGAGTTATTCTTAACTGAAATAAACTTTCATTACAAATAGTTTAAAAACATTTAGGACACTTTTATATCGGCTGTCAGTGCTGGCCTCCTTAAATCTAAAAGACAATAGCAGTTAGCTAAAAACCTAAGCTAGCTAACAGCAGAGGCGTTGAGAGACGATTTGTTTTGTTATTCTCAGTCACATAAACGCAATGGTAATTTGACAGGCAGTCTGTTAATAACAATGACATCACCATGACACGGTACATTACATACGGGTCTTTCTATCGACTCCTTTTTTTATAAATACTTGCTGGTCACAGAACAAAGAAAAACATACTAACTTTGACATACTTTTACAGATATGGGACAGGTCCATAACAACCCGGATAGTTAGTGTGCATACAAACTTGTTGGCTAAAAAGAATCCTTTCGTGATTGACATTATGCCGTCCACTGACAACGCGATATCTAGCAGAAGGACCAATGGTAAGGAGGTTGGTGGGCGGGACAAATAAGTTGACGTAGTTTGGTTGTTATGGCAGAGTAAACAGTCATGTCATGTGACCAATGACATACCTTAATGCCCAACAGCTGTTTGTCCCCGTCCCGCTACATGGTGCAGCCGTGTGCATGTGTGTCCGTGTGTCCGTCCGTGTGTGTCCGACCGTTCGTAGCATGAGATTTCGACCAATCAGGAGTAGCCCATGCGTCACGCGCACCGCTTACTTCACCACCTGGGTGTGATTTTTGCTAGTCCTGTGGCGTTTCATGTCATATTGAGACCAGTCCTAAAATACGGAAGAGGATTAGGGCCAAGTAGAGTTTTTTTTTTTATATGTTGAGATTAAAGGTGAAATATTTCGAGAATAAAATCGAAATGATATTTCGTGATTAAAAAGGTTTTTAGAAACCTGCTACACTGCAGGTTTAAACTTTTGACACTAACTTGCGATGTGCAGACTAGACTAGATGACACACAGAGACGCACACAGAGACACTACTTAAAGTATGGAAGGATTATGGTATCAATAATCACAAATATATGTAATACAATACACATAAATATAAATGGAGAAAGATAAATAAACACTACAATCCACAAATATGTATTAGGATTGTTGAATGCAAAAAACAAGAAACATACATATATCTCTCCATCCACAAATAAATGAGAAGCTACTTGTGTTCTGTAAACCATCATTTAAATAAATGTAACATCATTTATAAAAACAGACACATATTTGTGAATAAAAGTGTTTTTTTCATTAAAAAGTTCAAGAGGTTTTCACAAAAGTTACAACATATATTTTCAGATTTTTTAAGGCCAATATATTTTCAGAATGTAAACAGACATTTAAATTGTTGAATCTGCATTTGTGAATCGAACTACGCTTGTGGATCGTCTGGCGTTTATATTCATCTTTTTTGACACACATGTTGCACCGGCAGCCGAC
>OMLI01034023.1:0-11967 GCA_900302605.1 Rondeletia loricata
ACAAGTTCAAGAACAAGAGAAAAGTTTAAGAGATTTATATTCAAATTTGTGAAGATTTTGTAGTTGTTTTTTTTATGCACATTGTTGATAAAGATGTTAATTATCCGGTGTAAGTAAAAAAAAAAAAATGCACATGTATTTTGAATGCATTAAAAAGAACATTTCAAGCACTACTCTTAAATAGTCAGTAAGAGTGCTTAAAGTGCTTGAAATGTAAAATAGGGTAAACAATAAACATGCCTGCCTAGAATGAAAGGCACCTGCAAAGAGTGGAATCAGATGCCTTTTAGGGTCCAGAGTTCGCTGCATTAATTATGGATATCAGAATCTTTGAGAGAGAGAGAGAAAAAAAATCGGTTGATATCGGCATATCGGCCTTCCTGTTAAATATCGGCATATCGGCCTTCCTGTTCTCCAAAATATCGGAATCGGTATCGGCCTTGAAAAACCCATATCGGACTATCTCTACTGCCTATATACTAAATACTGCAGGTATTGTGCTAAAACTGACCTATCCAGGTGTGACGTTGTTAATCCAGCATCCTTTACTGTGAT
Source organism: Rondeletia loricata (assembly GCA_900302605.1). Lineage (NCBI taxonomy): Eukaryota > Metazoa > Chordata > Actinopteri > Beryciformes > Rondeletiidae > Rondeletia > Rondeletia loricata. Next base: position 556 of record OMLI01034023.1, read on the forward strand.
ACTGCAGGTGTTGCAAATTGCAGTCCTTTTATTGGGTCCAACGGACTTACCCAAATATTATTACAAAAGGCACTGCAGCTGATGCCATGCTGCTGTTGTTTGTCCACGCAGCAAAGTGACGTTTAGATACGTCGTAGTCATGAGCAAGTTAGCAACCTAAGAATAAACACTTCAATCTTTTTATACAATGCATCAATGCCACTCTTTTACAGATGTCACTAATCTAGAGTCCAGGTCGGGTTGGAAGTCAATTTGTATGTGACTTGGGTGCGATCCTCTAAGTGTTGCTATTTCTCCCAGTCAAATGTTATGGGTGGTAGGTTACAGAGAGACTAAGGTATAAAAGGGCCTAATGAGCTATACTCACGAGGGCAGTCCATCTCATCACTCTTGTCCTCGCATGCTGTCCAGCCGTCACACTGCCAGGACATTGGGATACATTGCATCTTCCCACTGCGGCAGGCAAACTGCCCGGGGCTGCAGCGCTGCTCTGAAATACAACATACGACATAACATATGGATACACCTTTTCCCAACAGGAAGAAACCATTTAAGTCAGAGCTTTCATGGCAGTAAATTAAATATGATTTCTTAGATGGTTGATTGTAATGTATGGGGTGAAATTTGGGGTGTGGTTGTGAATGTTCTTCCTGAAACAAAAATGTGGCTTGTTTAAACATGGAGCAGTGGTGCATTCCTGCCCTCTTGTGGCTGCAAACCATATAGAATCAAACAGGGACCAGGCGCCGACCCAGGACCGCACAGTCTCCAAGCACGGACACTTCCACTGCACCAACTGGGACACACTGATTCAGCTGCTAGTGGGCACTTTCAGTGCTGCTACAGTTTCAAATGCTAGCTGCTAGCCTGTTAGCTTGCTCACTAAGTCAATATACTGAGATAGCAACAGGAGAAAAACATTTTGGGTAGAACTTAGAAAAATCCCGACAGAAAAAAAATTTAAGCTTTTGGTAACTCAATATATTCATTTAAATATGGGAGAGAAAAAAACCATTAGACGAAACTTATAGACGAAACAATATCTGAATGCGCCAAGAGAATCCCAATTTTCTTTCTCTCTTGCCTCTCAGGGCTTCTGTAGCCTGTTTTATCTGCAAGATACTGCTTTTCCTAAGTACGCGGATGTTGCCACAATCTGAAAGCTTTTCAAGAGCTGAATTTGAAATCATGGCTTTGAAAGGTTGAGCAGGGTTTGCAAATTTGTACTACCGGTACATATAACAGTACTTTTGAAACTGTTTCTCACTGAATATTAAAAAACAATGTCAAACAAGCAAACAAATTGTTGCTTTTTTAAAATTCCGATTTCAAATGCCAACATTCAATTTCACATACAAATTAATAACACATAATTCAAATTAAATTATCTAGTGGCGCAAATCTCACCCTATATTGCCATTAAAAGTAAACCAGTGAAACTCAATCCATGCATTAGTATGTGAAGTAAAACTGCACTAAAACTAAAGGGCATCATTGTCATTTTCTACATTGTCCATGTGATCCTAGTCACCAAAACCAGTCCATTCAAAATGAAAAATAATAACTTGTAAACATCTCTTACAAGTCACAGTTCTGTTACAAAGCAACTGGGAAGTGCTAGCCTTACACCTACAGTAGGCATATATACATACTATAGGCTTTTTGTCTGTTTATATCCCTTAGCAACAGTGTCTGTGTTAAGTGGGTCAATGTCTCCACGCCATATGTGATTAACATAAGACATGCCACTGCATCAGTTGCCTGTGTCAAGCCAGTTTCGTGTGACAGAAGAACTGGTCTATTAGCAGTCTCAAATAAAGTCCAACTGATATAGGATTTTTGGATCTGACAATGATATTGATTATGGGAGAGGAAAATTCAATTGATTATCATGTTCTAACAGTGAGTTTTTGTGAGAGCAAGAAAAAACATTGTAATAAAATGCTCTCATGGTTGTTTCACTACAGATGACCAACACACTTGTCTTTAAGACATTACAACAAAAAGTATGACAAGACTAGACCTCAGCAATACATTTTTCATGAATACAAACACAAAAATATTGATGGGATGTATGCTGAAATTTTAATTTGGCTGATTAAAAAATGAATATTGATAATATGTTATTACAGGCTGATCAGTCCGAGTCTGATCTTAAAACCACACAGAACTCTTCTTACTGTGAAGAGTGCCGGAAAATGAAAAGCAAAGTTTTGGTCAACAGTGGTTCAAACTGAGGGAAGAAGCTGATGGCACATTCTAACGAAAAGATCAGATAGCCACTACACTTCAAAACATACTGCTTACCTGACAATAATCCTGCCAGAGCTAGCCGCGGACCTGAAACAAACAAAAACAATAGGATGAACTATCCTTTATCTCAGTGTGTCCCCTTTTAGGAATCTTTAATTGCACTCAAACCTGTATTGGGTGAAACCAGGGTGATAAAAAAAAGGACAAGATTCAGCCTGTCCATGCTGCTCAATAATTAGTATGTTGTCTACCAAGGGATTACATCTTTATACTCTCAACATTTCTCTGGCATTTGTCAGTGCTCAGTGATTTCTCACCAGTTGCTTGCCTAATTGTGAGTACATTCAACCATCTGCTCTTGGGATACAGGTGGTTATGTTTACCTATGATGGACCTGGACCACCCAATCACCCGTCAAATATGCCACCCTATTTTTGCTTAGAAAGCAGGCCCATACTCTTTACTTAGAAAATAGGTCTAAGCTATTTCAAGACTGTGATTGTTGTTCCATCTGTGCACCAACCACCTTAGTTGACATTAACCCCAACAATCCAAGCTGTTGGGCTTTGATGATCCCACAGAGCAAGGCCACAACCTACGGTGGGCTACGGTGTAGTGGGTAATGCCATCATATGAAAACATTGGTCTTTATTTTTACTACAGGTATGAATGCTGCATAAATTCATGATTAGCCTAAAATGAGAAGATCATTGATATTAATAATTAACTGAATGAACTTATACAGAATAGCTGTTTTTGAATAGATAAGGTTATAAACTATAACCTCAAAAATGCTTATGGCCTTGAAACTGTGAAAACTCAATCTTGTCTTAAGTGCCCTGCAAATAACAAAGCACTCTATAATATAAATTTGGACAAGTCAACACTTTTCTTACTGAGCTTTTAATGCCATCACCAGAGGGCACTATCAAGAGTTTCCTCACCTGTAGGTGGCTGTCAGGTGACGCAACACATCCTCTGGAGGCCATGATGGAGGAGTACAGCTGATTTCATTTATGAACTTACAACTCAGCCAATAGTGTTGATTAGACATGGTTATTTTCTCTGCTGTTTTTGGCTTGGGACTGATCATTTAAATCTGATAAATTTTGTGTTCAGATAATGTCAGCTAGTTACGTCGCTGACGGATAACCAGCTAACTAAGCTTACTATAACTGCGCTTTGCTAAGTTAACTAGATGTGTAGCTAGCAATAGCAAACAAAACCGAAAACCAGCTGGTTATTGTTTATTTTAACTGAGCTGACACCTCTGAAGCTACATCTCAATGTGCTTTGGACTAGGGACTGATGCCTGGTTCATGCTTTCTGTTTGGCTCGACACGCGCGAGCTCCATATGAACTCAGATGTGCCGTCGCATACCTTGGCATGCATGCTTCTTGCGCTTTCATGACTGCACTACTGAAAAATCCAGATAGTATTCATTCAGAGATCAGCATACTTCTTTTTACACCAGTAGCCAGCAAAGTGGAGGTCAGCAGATGTTACTGCTCATTAATTATTATTAATTCATATTTCCTTCCCTATTTGCTAGTGATTTAATCAGAGGCAGATTTCATTGGGGGGAGATTTTATTACACACATTTGATAGGGAGATTAATGTTTAATTTTTTCGAGACAAGCTTTTTCGAAACAGCCCAGTGACCTTTATCTAAATGCTCACTACTGAACGAAACAAGCACAAGGAGAGGTAAGGCGCATGCTAGACTACTCTACTCTATTTAGTTTGAACGCACACATATTTTAACATAGATTGGCTGATGTATACAATGCATCTGGCGGGGAATTATTGCGTTAATGGCTGATGAATGACAAATGTAATAGATTTGCGCTATTGTGACGAGTCCGGTGATCAGGTGCTCTCTCAGAATGCAGAGAATAGTTATAGTTTTCACTTTGTGAAGGCAATGGACATGCATATTTAAATTAATTGATATTGAGGCTATTCAAGTTCATTTATTTATATAGCCCTTTTTCACAAGCATGTCTCAAAGGACTATTGCTCACTGACTAGCTTTGAATTTTGTGTGGCCAAGTTCACAACCTACCCTGACTAAAGCGTGCCTTTGTGCCTCTTACATAACCAATAGGAAAATACAATGAAGACTAGCCATCTATGAGACTGACCCTTGGCCCATCTCAGTCCCATAGAAGGCTGCCAGCATGGTGGATAAGATGGGACGGGCCTTGTGCACACACTGGATCATTTTTGGCTGCAGCATCTGAGATGGCTACAAGGGTGATGATTCAGATAAACACTTAAGCTTACTACTAACAACAGTGAGTAGGTATGGCCATTGTTTTGTACATTTTTGATACCTCAGATTCAGTACCAATACTGATACATTTTCACTACTCTGTGTAAATGAAAAAATGTCAGCCCAATTTTCTTCATTAAGCTAGCTATTTGGTTTAGCAAATCAATATGTGGGTAGCCTACATGAAAACAAGCGTCGCGAATCCGCAATAGCTGCGACCACACACGCGCATGCATCCACGCGTGCATGCATCCACACACACACCCTCACGCAAACACGTGACCTCCATGCCCAATTTCAGCCTCAAAAGGTATGCGCCTTTTTGTGATAGCCCACGCCCATCACCAAGATGGTCAATCGGCCTGCAAAGTTACTCAGCTCTACCTTCGGTCATGACCAACCTCCATGCAAAATTTCTGCCTCCTGTGGCCGCTACGATGTGGGACACTTTTGTGGACCGACAGACAGAGCTGTAGAGCTGCGGTCGCAGCTAAAACAATCTTTGTTTTTTGGTTTAGGAAATGTCTATAAAATGATTTAGTACATATGGTAATGACAAAATGTATCAGTTTACACTATCTAATGAATTAAAAGGATGATGAGAGGGTAAACAAGATAAACTACAGAATACTTGTGGGGACACAAATGGAAGTCAAACAAATTTGGAAGGGTCTCCCTTCATGTCATGCCTGTAGCACGTTGCTAGCAAACCCCAGTTTACAGGCCAATTTCTGCATGTACCACTGCAGCCAATGCATAAGTTAAAGTTGATGAACATGATACAGATATAACCAAGAACTAAATAATTGATTTCAAACTGTAAACGACAGATTTATTTGTAAAATTGTCAGTACATATCCATACTTTTGCCGATTTTGATATCTGAATTCTATGGCATTTGAAAAGCCAAAGTGGTCCCCAAAATATTTGGGACTCTTGCCATTTAACCTGAAAAGTGCCCTAAAAGTAATTTCAATTGGCAAATCAAACTATGACTCAATCTGTATCACACCATATGTAAATCGCCTTGATTGACACTAGTTAATTTGGTCAAGAAACACCTCTGGAAAAGCTGCGTGTTTGATTTACCACACTTGCTGCTCCATTAAAGTGGGAGCAACATATTTGCCAAAGGCTTGCCTATATTGTTATGAAAACCGGTAAACATTTCCCTTTGTGACATTTGTGCCTCCACAGTAGAAGTACTACTCATTATTTTCCATCAGAATTAATAGAATATTCAAAGTGAATGATAATGTTATGGGCATGTGAATGTTTTGATGCAAGAAAAAGAACCAAAACAAGGCTGCCTTTTGTCTTTCAGTTTCAAGTTGGGATGGGGATCAAGTACAACTTTATATCTACAGCTATGTCTATTTCTTGGTTAGCTCTTCATACAATTATTTTGAAAATCTCTTGTGGGATTTTTTTGTTATTCTTGTGTTAATCGCACAAACACCTTTAAAGAACGTTAAGATTAATTTTCGCAATGACATAACAGTATTTCTTTGAACAATAAAGTACCAAAGTTGGCACTGAAACTTCAGTGCTTGTTAATATTGATGTGACGTAATCTGTACCTAAAAAACAGAGGTCAGACATACTAGGAAAAGGTACTATTGGTAATTTAGCTGATAAGGAACAGAAAAGAAACAATTACAATCAGTAGATAGTGCTGATTATGAAATGGATATGTCCAGTCCTCAGTTCAGATTGGCTGAGCCATGTAAAATACCAAATAAACAGACGGGTGTGACCGCATGACAGTTAATATAAATATTAATGTCTTAAAGGGGCAATAAGTATGATTTTTACTGCCCCATATCACAAAATGACCATAATATATCTGTGGTGGGTAGGGTTGTTGATCAATACCAATGACTCAACGGTTACTTCACCTGGTACTCAGATTTCTGGCTTTCAAAATCTACTGTCTGGCCCGTACTCTGTTTTGGAACAAAAACTCCCCACCCATTGGCATTTTCAACAGCTCAGCGATGGAGGACGGTGCTACGAGCAAGCGGCCGACGTTGCAAGATATGCCAGGTACGAAGGCTAAAAAGCCTCCATTATCAAGCCAAAAAAGCAACTGACAAAGCATTATTATGATTACAGTATTTGCATCGTGACGTTTCTGTTGGATTTCTACTCGAATTAGCTGGCTTACTCATCTCTATTGTGACTTGTGTAGGAGGAAATATTCTATCAATGTTGTTGCAATTTCTACTGGTCGCCGATAGAGGCTGATAAAGGTAATAAAATCACCACTCATACGGACACTAAAACTACTGCTTGTCAGAACAATAGCAGTTATTTTTTTATTATTTATCAAAAATAAAATATGTATTGAACATCTTCATTTTTTATTACAATGGTGGATCAGTGCCGTTTTATAAAAGCAATAAACCACTCAAGGCTGTGTTTTACAGTGATTTTAGAATGTTTTATGAATGAACGATTTAGAGGGTTTTAGGCACTTCATTGTTCCAAACAACACCTCTTAGCTGGTCTAAATAACTGTAAGGCATGGCCTCTTGTGACTTACTGCTTAATTGACAAAGATTAAAATGGGTTCACATGTGACGATTTTCCATATCCCAGCTGTTTATGTTCCAGCAAACTGGATTATGCTACAGGCCTAGCTTGGAATGCCCAAGCATGCAGGCATCAAGCTTCGGGAAGCGTACACTTTAGGTGCATCAGCATGCTCTACAAAAACACGGCCCCTTTGACATAATCCAGGTGAGATGGCATGAAAACAGGGAGTCCCCTGTGGGCAGCCCTACCCTGAAGGCCGCAGCAGCACCCAAACAACTGGCAGTAGTCTCAAAACAAGGACCACACACAAGGTGAAGTCCAGCCAAGCAATGCTCTTCTCTCTCACTTACTCAAAAGGATATGAGCGATAGATAACCTCAATCTTTAGCATTACAGCAAATAATGAATTCACTGTTGAAAGGGTAAGTGAGTCGTTACTGTTAATTATATTCTATAATCGAGTGAAAATGAACCGGAAATAGCCTCCTAATATGAATTTGGCACCTGCCCTAGTACCAAACCTCCACACCGTACCAATGCAGGCAGCACTTTGGCTCCGGTTTCGGGGTGGGGGTCACAACTTGGCCAGAGTTTCTCCCATCCAAATATTTGTGAGTATCACAAGAATGGGCCCAACATTTAAAGGATACGATAATGCATTTGCCTTCTTGGTGCTGAAACATACCCAGGAAAGGCTATGCGTGCATTTGCATTTAAGCGCCGGGTATAAGCTTCTTTTCAATGGAGACTACTCATCTCAAATCATTTCATTGTTTGGTTAAAGGAAACACTGGCATTTTGGTACAGCAAAAACCTCAAGAGGATTTCACTGTGCCGTTGCTGTGGTTACAGTATCATATGGGTAAATGGTAATAGGTCGGATGATTGTAGGGGGGGGGGGGCAAACAAACATTGTTATTATTTTCAAAAAATTCTGTTAGCTTTATCAAGTCGTGTATCGTCTCTCAAGTGTGCGTGTTGCAGCTGTGACAACAAAATTTCCCTCCGGGATAAACAAAGTACCTATCTATCTATCTAGATCGGTCTCAGCTAGAAAACACAGAAATGTGATTCGAGACGGTTTTGTGGTATTACCGTATAAGAATTGCATTGCTGTTTGGTTATCACCAAGCCGGCGTGTTTTATCCAGCAACACGGATGAGAAGCAGGCTTTTTGATGCAGGGCATGAATCTCTGAGATGCATTTCAAACTGGAGCTGCTCGGCCAGGCGGACACCAACAGGGGTGTAGTGGAGGGTAAACCCACCCAAACTCTGTTGACCCACTTCGGTTTGCGCGACAGAGTTGAGCTACCCTCAGTTTTTAAGCTTACATACATTTTCTAACGTAAATTCATACTACACATCGTCATTAGAAGCAGTAACAAACTGGTGGAAGTTGTATGAGGAAAATATCTTTAAAGGGAAGGAAGAACGCATTTAGGTTTTCCTGAAGACATGATTGATTTGTGTTTATATTGGTGAGTGTTTGCCCCATGGTGACCACCGACTGGAGGTTATAGTTTACCCACCGTTATATTTACTACATTACTGACCCGCACCGTCCAGCAGTAACACAGCAGGTTTAAAAACAACTTGAGTCCGCTGCTTTATCCAACAGGCCTCGCCTGCAGTTCTCTGCTTGTATGTAATCTCTTTCTCCCAGTTCCTAGCCAAGCCCACGGGAACATGCAAAGGGAAACAAGTCGGGCTGACAGACATGATTTACCTGTCCGTGGCGGGTCCGTTAACGTGAGGACGAAGAGAAGAGAGAGGAGCACGAAACTGCTGCTGTCAGCCTTTGGCAACATTTATCCTCCATTCATAGTAACTCCTCTATTCAGAAATAAAATAGGTACCGAGGATCTGCACCACCGTCGCCCACTTCGGACCTATAAGCGCCTAATACAATGTATATCCATTCGTGTACACTCGAAGCAGTAACAGAATATAACCGAGTATGTAACGCATAGTATTACCAGACAGCTACACGGATTACGGGTAATCTCGCCGACCAGCTAACGTTAGCGAGCTGGTGGGACGTTACGACGTTCGTCCTGCTGGAACGGCACTGAATCAAGATGGCCGCCCGCCCGCGTCCTCCCATCACAACAATCCCAAACATGCAACACAGTATCATCTGGAGGGTCGGGGCGGAGCTTAGCACGTTATACTCAGTGTGATAGCTACACGGTAACCACTGTGTACCCATTGAGACATTGTGTGATGATCGCGCCTTCAAGACAACTGGAAACTGGGAGATTTCCTACTTGAAAGTTCCCAGTTCCGCCCTCGTGAGCGTTCATGTGGTTTAGGTCGGAACATGGACGCCCGCCCGCTTTTGCTTATGTGACGTTAACTTGGAATTATCGGAGATTTCTGAAAATCTGAAAACTTCCCAGTTCCCCAAAATATCAGCGTGTTTCTGTACATAAGGCAGTCGGGCGGCACTGCGCAAGACAGCGGCGTGGTTTCCGTTACGCATATCAGAAGACTGTGAAGTAAAATGCTAATTACACGTACACGCGACCCCCATCACGGATCACTCTAATTAAGCAGATCGCTATTATGATGTAATTCTGAAACCAAACCTCTAAGTTTAGCTATTTACTCATACTATAACCATGGGCATGGAATGTGATCATTTGCCATTTTATTTTATGACTGTGATCCCTGGGAAGCTTTTGTATTAAGGAATGCAGATATATGTAGGCTACATTTTGTGTGGAATAAACAGACCTATTTGACCCATCTGACCGTATAAGGTAGCCTATATACAGTATCAAATAATGGGGCAGTAACCACAAACACTACAGTTATTATGAATGACTCCCTTCTCTTGAAGAAATGCAGTTATGCTTTTGCCACCAGCTTGGGAGGGATGTCATACTGTATGTACAAACCCCAATTTTCTGAGACTTATGACAAATGTTGCAATATAAATTATAGCCATAAAGGCCATTCCAGGTTTCAAGCCAGTTCCAGATTTAAAGCTGACAGGAGAGCCATGCTGTGTATATACTGTACACATGCTGTGTGTGGAATGTCAAAAGATTAGGTTTTGCCAATAAAAGCTTAAGTTTCATAGTGATTAAGGACAACCATTTAATGGCATTGTGACATTTGTGACCCATGACTTGGATCAATCGGAGTATTAACAATGCGAAATGCTAAACATTAAACCTCAAGAATGTTTACCCAAAGTGTGTAAGCCAGAAGTTATTCTAAGAGTTCAGAGTCACTACAATCGACCTGTTCACAACCTGAATATGATCCAGAAATGTGAAAGCCTACTACGAGACAAGGATATAATCTTAAGAGTTTCTGAATTTGGGTTTAGTAGCAGGCTTAATGCCAATGGTCTGGCCATAAAACATACTGCAGTCCTGTAGCCTATATAGCAGCTGCAACTTGAAAGGTCCCTTACAACCCTGTAGTCTTGTCGTATTTGGAGTATGGGAGTTAGGCTGTACTTTGTGTTCTGCGGTGGTACACCCTATGATGGTGGTTCTCAACTGCTTTTGCAACAGGACCCAAATTCATGCCAACACATTTTCATTTCCAGTGATAAAAAAACACATTGATAGATGTAAAATCAAATAAAAGGTCAGTTTAGATGTTTGTGCCTACTAAGCCCAGGGGAAAAAAAATTCTGGCACATGTCCACAACCAAGCCAGAACACATCTCTGGTTATGAAACACTGGCCTATGAATGACTGACTCCAATGTGAAGATATTGTTTGTAAATTCAGACTTCTCCACATAACAGGACTACCTCATCTGAGGCACAGGCCTGGACTTACTGGACCCTGTACCCTCTTTATGTTCCAAGAAACATACACTGAGAGTATATTGGGAGTGTTTCTGGTTGCAGTCAAAAACTAAAGCACAGTACAGGAGTGGAAAAAAGTATGAACGGACCTCCACATCTGAAGCTTGCTTTAAAAAAGTGAAGACAAGGCAAAGTAATCACCCACAGTAATGAGAAGAGGAATGCTCATAGGCTGAGGCTGAATCAGATGCTAAAGGCTGGTGCACACTAGAGGATTTTCAAATCTTAACCGATTCTAAAAACGTGGGAGACCACAGACATAACGATAGATTTAACCGATTTTTTCTATTTTAATCGTAAGAACGCACACACCAGACGATTCAGTCAAGACACAGGACCACACACTTGGCGTTTATACAAACGATTTCATAGTGGAGATTCCAGGGACTTGGGATCTCGCAGAAACTCGCGTGATCAAACGTGACTTCAGACGCAAAACAAACGACCGTCGTCGTCAGCTGGTTGCACTTGTGTGTGCAATGTTTTGCACCGAGAAACAAGCGGTGGGGGGGT
>OMLI01034031.1:0-11566 GCA_900302605.1 Rondeletia loricata
AAACCTTGAAATAAAAATGACATTTTTGGCTGGACAGCGACTGAGTGACATTGACTGATGCTATTACCTTATTTGGGCATAGTGACATCATCACATTGTGACATCATCACATCGTGACATCATGACTGACTGAGTGACTGACTGATGCAATTACCTTATTTGGAAGTGGAGCATGTGAGCGGAGTGGAGGGTGTGGTGTGTGTTTGTTGTGTATGTGTGTGTGGTCATGTGCTCAAAGTGAAACTTACGCTTGGCAGAGATCACGTGATTAGGGGTTGAGTCAATATGGTCCTCATCATTCCAAACCACGGACATTGCAAGAGAGAGGCAAATTACCATACAATGGAAGTGAACGGGAAGCAAATATTCACCAATGTTAATTTTGTGCATGTGTGACCGTACCAATACTGTCCAGCCATATACTAGGTTTTCACCTAGTCTTGTTTGTAAACCACAGGGTGACCACTTGGGTGTCTCGAGGATCCTGGAAGCAGACAATTTCTATATTTATAAGTGTATACATTTTATACATTTGCCTTTGTGTGTGGGTGTGTTAAGGTGAATCTTGTCTTGCTTGTGCTGGAAACAAGAATAGGTGTTTAGTTAAAGCTCAGATCCTCATCCTGAATCAGAAAAGAATGGGATGAAGGTGATCAATAATCATTTAGATACTGAGAATTTGCCTCTTCCTTCTTACAGGAATAGCCCTAAAGCAGGGATGGGCAACCATGGAGGGCCGAGAGTCTGCGGGTTTTCATTCCAACCAAAGATAACACCCGGCGATTTCACTGATAAGCACACCTTTGACCAGAGAGGAGGAACTAATCAGTGAAATCACCTGGTGGAATCTTTGGTGGAATGAAAACCCGCAGATTCTCGGCCCTCCATGGCCTAAAGGAAATGTACCACAAACCAACCCAACATAGGATACTTTAAATTTGATTTTCAGTCATTTTAGCTGTAGCCTAAACCCTCTTACATTCAGTCCCATGATGGGACTCCCATCTGATTTCCATGAACACAGCTGATTGATCTAGTCAGCCCTTCGAACAAAATGTGCTGGGCTGATTGACAATTGATAATGAGAGAGGCAAATAAAGAGCTGTTTTACAGGCCTGTTGCCTACTCAGATGGCTCTTTGAAGAGCTGCACTCAGAAAAATACACTAGGTGTCAGTATGGCTACACTACAACCAGTTGTACCTAGGGTAGTCTTGGAGACGTTGTCCAAAGTCCATATATTGACTTATGTTTGGTTCTTGATGCCACTTTAGTCACCGTCAATCAAGTTATGTTATGCGTTCATTTATTTAAAACAGCCTTCATGGACAGTCTAATAAGGAGTGCCCAGCTGAGTGAATGTCATGGGTGTCCCAGGAGACTGAGAGGCCCAATCTGCTAATTTAAGGAATCATCTGTTAATTCAAGAGGGTTATCAGAATATTTAGAATTAGCCTCTGTGAAGGTTAAGCAGTGATGAAAACTGAAATGTAATAAGTGTAAGAGTGTCCCACATCCCATGTAGGAAGCTGCATAGAATTACCATAAATCAACAAGACTAAATGAGACTCCAATATTTAATACAGTAAATGAGGTTACATAGTGAAAGATGTTATTGACTGCTGTCCATTCACTCAATTTTAGCTGCTCAGAATAAATGGTAACTAGTTTTCATTAAACTAATTGCAGCTGCTGGAACCAAATCAACAAAGTGCAATTCATACAAACTGAGGCCACGTCTGTGCTGTCAAAGGGCGAGTAGGTTTACCCACTATTGACCTCTCAGGATCTGGGCCAAGAATGAGTTCAAATAGGAAACGTTACCTTGCATTGACAAAATTATAAAATTGTGCCCCCATTATTTGGCCCCATCATTAAAAACCAGAAAGAGCTGGAAATATTTAACAGATAACCTTTATTATATAATCTTACATTCCCTTTACTCAGCAATGCCACATTCAATAGCTTTTGCAACACATAGCTTCACTTCAGTCCCCAGACACCTGGGGGGAAATAAATACATTCACAAACATACAATAAAGACACATTCACATTCATGCCACAGCACTACATTTGACACATACTGTGTGTTTTTCACATCTTCAAGCTGAGGTAAAAGCACAGCCTTTACTTTGCTCTGTTGTATTAGTATTTACACAAGTCACTGACTTTTACATTGTGTCAGAGAACAAATCGAATGGCACATTTATACAAGTTGAGATGTTTGCTTTGAGACCATATGGATCCACTCGTCACTTGCTTACTCAGCAAGAAATTCATACGTTGTTCTCTGGCCAGCAATAACAGCTTGATTTACATCTGCCCTCATAGAGGACAGACACTGCAATGCAAATGTGTCCTGTATCTATATGGGGCATAATGCATTCAGATGTACAGTATTAGCAGTTCATTATGTAATACAATGAAAGAGTTCATTATAAATTGTATGTTTTCCCCTATGTATTGTAAGACTGGTTCATACACACGAATGTATCACTAGGCCGTCAATGATATTCCAAGATCTGGAAGATGCTGTTTTTACTTATTAACACCAGGAATTATAATTCTAAATACTTCATATTCACACAAACCAGGGTAACGTTTCATATTTGACCTTTTACCAGTGCTTTCTGATTCAAACGATAGGCTGCACGGTTCACTTCTGATCCCATGAATAGGCATGGCAAGTGACTGAGCATCCCGTAAGAGTGACAGATGACACATCCCTTCTCCTCCTTTGTATCCTCCTTTCTGTGTCCCTTAAATCTGATTACCAGTGTTTTTCTCTGAGCTGTGAAAGGAGTTGATGTCCCAGCGGATAGAGCGGAATGTGCTTCCCTTGAAACTGGCCCGCCGTTTGGTGATGCGGTAGATCTTCTTGAGGATGGCGCGGCGTAGCAGGATGTAGACCCAGGGGTCCAGGATCTGGTTCCAGGACGCCAGCCTCACGCCCATCACCATCAGCATCCTGTAGGTGTCCCTGTCACTGCTTATGGAGCCGATGTAGGACCGTGTCACTGACATCAGTCCAAAGATCTAAGAGGAATGGTTAAAGAATAAAGAATCGTTTTAGCCAAAGAGATGCGTATGTAATGTATATGTTGTAATCCATTGTTTCAAATGTTCTCTTGCTCACAAGCGACACATTAGGCTATTATAATTCAGCTCATTGATATTATTATTACAGTACAGTTTTAGATCAACCCTGAAGAATCTGGGATATTTATTGTAGTGTTTATATGAGCTAAACATTTCTAGTTGTCATATTGACCTAATAATGGAAATAAGTTGTACTGTATCTATATAGTTTTATATATATATATATGCATCTGCTGAGCAATTATATTCATTTTAGTTTAATAAATCAAGTAAGATCTTGAATAAAATGTGTCTTATTTCCTTTAGGTGCAAAAAAATGATGTATTACACTTTTCAAAACACAATAATAGCTACTGCAGAGTCATTGGTTGGGGTAATAAAATAAAAATAATTGTCATTGGCTGCTGCTCTCGGACTACAGTAATATTTTAATAGAACCAATCACGGCATGGCACATTAAACGGTTCTCAACAGCTTGCTGTGACACAAACCAGTGACCATTATTTATTATTTGCACATAAAATGTCCTGGTCATCATAATTTTAACTGTGCATTTGTGCAATTAAACGTAATATATTGGTGGTGTATGAACCCCAGTGTTTGAATCTTTAATAGTCTCCATGTTTAAGTCCCTGTATCCTTATCTTTTTGATGTGCAATTATTTCAGTTGCTTGAAATTCTGATTATTCAGGACTTTAAAATAAGAGAAGCAGAGCTGTGTTTCAGTGCTAAGTTTGTTATAGTCAAAGCACTCTACCAAAGTTCAATAATCTAACTCAAATAAGCTAATTTTCTAATGCACTGGAGTGACTACTTTCTAAATGATGGAGGCGCTACTGAAGTAAATCCTAATCATTCCAACTGACACAAGGAACTATGAGTTTGACCACTTATTGTGAAGGACATCTCGTCTTTGCATAGTATTGTAATTGATGAGACTTTTGTGTGTGAACTGGAAAATGCAGATTTTAGGCCTGGCCCTCAGAGTTCTTCTGAGTGAGAAGGTGCAGGGAAGGAGACGATCTTAGATCAGTATATGCATACTGATTAGAAGTTAGTAATTATTATATCACTCAAGTTTTGTAGGACAATTTCATTAGCTCGAGAAAGCAAGTCATTATCCTCGGCTACACAGACAACCTGCTCCTGAGTACAATACATTTGTCCTCAGGAGGGCTCTCACAACGGCCTTGAGGTACAAAGGGCCTACAAGTTTTCCCTTCATGCAATGCAACACAGTAACATTGAAATAATATGGCATGACACCGGTAAGCAATATAAATCCAATCCATTATTATTATTATAATTTTAAGCTGTTCTAAACAGCTTGCTGTGATGCAAACCAGTGACCCGTCCCTTATCATTTCTTCCAGTTAAAATGTACTAGTTATTGTCATTTTAACTGTGTATTGGTGCAGTTAAACATGACATATCCAAAGTGTTTGAATCGTTCATAGTCTCCATGTTTGAAAGGTCTGTAAATCTCCTTATCCTTTTAGCATGAAATTATTTCACTGGCTGCTAATTCTAATTATTCAGCACTTGAAAATGAGAGATGCAGAGCGGTGTTTCAGTGCTACGTTTGTCATTGCAAAACACTCTACCAAAGTTCAGTAATCAACAATCAAATAGGCTACGCTGCTAATACCCTGGAGTGACTCATTTCTAAATGATGGAGAAGTTGCCTAAGTAATTCTTAATTTATTCCTTCTGACACAAGGAAGCATGAATTTAACTTAAATAAAACATGAACAAATATGAATAAAATGTGTCTTCTGTGAAGGACATCTTTGCATAGTATCATATTTTAGAGGTTCTGGGGAGCATGGATTTTAGGACTTCACAACATCATGTTGATTTCATGGAATGATAGTGTAGAATGTAAAGAATGCATTCATTTTGTCCCCAAAGACAATATGATCCATACTGTTCACACATGTACTGTTTACACATGTATTCACATTATTCCTACATTCTGAAAAATTGTTTTAGAAAGCCAGTCATCAGAGCTGTTAGCTATAACCTAACATTTAAAATGGTTTTTCTGTGTGCACTCAAGCCCTATTCTGTAATTCCAGTACTCTCTGTGAGCAACACACAGAGCATAATATGTTTTAAATCTAACAATATACTGTATGTAGTCTATATGGTGCAATTCAATCATATATTACATAATTCTCTTGCTTTATTAGAGGACATTAGGCCATGGTGCAACTCCACTTCTCCACTTGTTCCTAATCTTCCCCAAACTCACCAGCAGGGGGCTCCAGCAGATGCAGGAGGTGACCATGATGCCAACCAGCTGGACCACCATCTCAATGTCATGGGACTTGGCCGAGCGGTGGTGGGAGCAGGACTTCTTCCGAAGCCTGGCTCTCACTAGCGTCATCCCACTGATGGTGTTACACACAAGGGCCACAGCCAGAGAGGTCAAGCCCAGTCCAGAGAACAGCATCACAAAGGCGAGATCTGTCCCTTTGGTGTCCCCCAACACCCTGATGAAGCACCAGGTCCAAGGGTACTGGTAAGTGTAGGCCCCCAGGCTGAAGAAGGGCAGAAGGGCCACGCATAAAGCCAGCAGCCAGATGAGGGCCAGTGCCATCTTAGTCCGTGCTGTGGTCACTAAGTGAGCATGGAGCAGGGGCCTCGTGACGCCCAGGCAGCGCTCAGCAGCCATGCCACATCCCAGGAAGAGCGGGCACAGGCCAAAGAACACCATGCTACCCCCCAGAAACAGACAAGGGGCGTCAGGATCATCTGGAGCGTTGGAGGCAGGATTAGCAACTGTGGGCCCGGTACGCGTCGAGTACAGCCTCAAAACCAGGGCTCCGGGGATAACATGTCCAGCGAGGTCAGTAGCTACCAGGGAGCTGGCGAAGAGGAGGAAAGTGGCCTTGGAGCGCCGGCGGAAGCGGTTGTAAGCCTTGGCCAGAATGATGAGGGCCACTACATTGGACAGGATGCCCAGAGTCATGGAGAGCCCGGCAGCTGTGGGGTTGCTGGCTGGACGGGCAGTGGCATTATGCCTCTGTGCTACGGCCTCTACCTCGGTCACCTCCCCTCTGGTGTGGTTCCATAGGGGCGTGGGGGCGACAATGCCCGAAGAGTTGTAGTGCTGCATTGCCAGCATCACCGCTGGGCTCTGGGCCTGATGAGGTTCCTCTGGGTGAGAGGGTGCTAGGAAGGAGAAGAGCTTGGATCAGTATGCACACTGACAACAGGTTTGTAAAGATGATATCAATAACGTGTTGTGGGATAACTTCATAAGCTGCAGAGAAAGCATTACTGTGGTCTCCATGAACAAGTCAGTCTCTTCAAGACAATAAATTAGTTCTCAGCACTCTTTCAATATCCCTGAGGCTTATATGCAAAGGGCCACATAGTTTTTTTCCCTTCATACCAGGAACTCTGAACAAGTTCTGACAATTTCTGTTGACACTGAAAACTGCTGCTGCACATTCCTTGAAAGGTGCTGTTTTCATGCAGCAGTATGTATCATCAAACTACCACTTTATTAAAGTCACAAAACAGGGAAGGCATTGGGAATATATATTTTGAGCATTCATTTGTATATAAAGGTTCAGTAGTAGTCTACATATTAGATCAGAGATACTTTGGGATTACTTTAGGAACCTGGCCTTGAATTGGTATTGATTGGAACAAAGAGAATTCATCATTGGATGAGCCAATCAGATCTTGCCAAACATGACATTTGTAGCCCCGTACAGTTTAATGGAGCACATCTGGAGTCTCTTTGATTTCACTTCCAAGCGGCACATTTTTTAAATTGATGAGCGATATAAGATTGTTTCATGTCTTTCCTATTAAATGGTTTTAGGCTTTAAAATGGTTGTACAGGATTCAAGACACTCTCCAAAGAGTTTCTGGACATTCTCTAACATTTCAGTCAAATAGTTTAAATAATTCCAAACTGTAATTCCAAAATGTTCCATATTATTTTATCTGAAATAAAAATGTTCAACAAAAGAAAGGAATTTATGAAATAACTAATTTAACAATGATAAATGATGCTAGTTATTGTCAAATTTAGTGCATATACCATTTGTCCTTTTAATTTATCTTTATATTAAAAATGAGTGAAAACTTTGGCTGCACATAGGAAGCCTACAACAGCAAAACAAATGACGTCCAAGACATTTATCCTACCTTTTGAAATAAGAAGTCCATGGAGATTAGAATTTCTTTCACAATTCAGCCATTATACACTAATGTAAAAAAAATTGTCATTAATCCTCTTGAGACTTTCTTGTATTGTTCCAAAGAGAAATAAATTCTTTAGGTGAAGGCGCCTCGTTTCCTCATTTTGCAAGCAGACTATGCAGAAGTCTTGGCACTAATTGCCCAGAGAACAAGCAGCCTCCCTACAAGATTGCACAAGCATGTTCTCTTCCACTTTCACTGCAGCTAGTCCTTTTTATACGCTCTGCCTCTGGGCGTCTCAGTCCAGTCTAGAGCCTCTCTGCAGCAGACAGGGTGAAGGGGCCACTCAACAAAATCACACATCAGGATAGGCTGCGAATATTAAAGGTCCAGTTGCCCCGCCCCCAACTCCACCCCACGCCACCCTTAGCTAAAAGCCTAAACATTATGTTAGGACTGCAACAGCAAACTGTAAAATGTAAAACGTTATGACAGACCTATGAGGGGATATAGGCTGTAGAAAAGCTCATTCCAAATATTGCTTTTAGGCAGTGATGTAGTGGCAGTTTAAAGGTAGGTAAAGTACAGTATGACATTAGTCGGACATTATCATAAGACAACAAAAACACAAATTAATTATATTTTCAGACATGAATTTATGTTTTTTCTTTTCCCTCAACCTTTTCTTATATGACCTCTGTTAATTCTGCTGAGAAAAAACATTCCCCTTTGTGCCTCTGTACCATTTCATCTGAACAGTGCACAACCTGAATAGACTTGTGGTCAGCTCACATCAATGTAAACCAGCTGTGCTCCCGCCTCTACAAACATCTCTGTCACAGTTTATAGCTGCAGCTGCGACTGCAAAATAATGTGTCTGTTCCCCAGAAGGCCGGCCAGACTGCTGCTGGGGACATTAGGAAAATATATTACCCTGAGAAGGTGTTTTAATGCTCTAGGCATCCTCTAAATAAAGCATATTCGATTCACACCTGGAATTTTATACTTTATACATATAAGAAGTATCGTTTTCCCCTGGTTTCTGTTAAATTAAACCCTTTCTTCTCCTCCTAGAATGAATCAATGTCATACTTAGTATTAGATCATTTTATACGCCATGTACAGTTATGCAAGGAAGGATAATGTATGAGAAGAAAAGCACACTGCACAAGTCCAATTAGAGCTCAAAGGAAATGACATTAATCGATGTTATGGGAGATGGTAAAGATCTCATATGGACGCAGACAGTGAACACACACACTAGCTGTAAGTATTGTAAGGTTGTAAATGTGCTCTTGATGAAAAGGGAGAATTTGGGGCACCTCAGTTCCCCATCATCACCAATCAGGTGTATCTGAGCACAGATCTGAAATTCCTCCTCCAGACAGAGGTCGTCTTTCTTCTGTCACCTTATGTCAAAACAGTATAAGGACTGTGGTATAAATGAGGTCCAAATGTACACAATATGGCTCTTTCATACACCCAACATAATTGAGCATAGAAATACTTTCTCCTAGAACTGACAGTCTAGTGAGGCGTGTGTGCACGCGCGTTTGTGTGCATGTGCAGGTATGTGTGCATGTGCGGGTATGTGAGCCTGCCAAAGAGTCAGCCAGCACGCCATTTACTTCCCCAGACCAACATGACAGGCAGGTGCAGCTACAGCATTAGCTGAGGTTACAGTAATCAGTCCCCGTCAGGCTGCTGTGCTATAAAACCTGGAACCCTGCTAAGATCAACGCCTGATCTGGCTGGGTCAAAGAACTCAGTGGTTATGAATGGAAAGGCGCCTGGGAGGAGAGGCGGCGAAGAAGAGGGATCCGCTGAGAGGAATGGCAATGAGGAGTAGAAGGCATGAAGCCAGTCTGCCCGGCAAATGAGCTCCATTCCAATGATTTGTTCAAGTAGGGAGGTGCGCATATGGGGCATTTACCGTCATATTTACACAGCTAGAGCAACAGGATTATGGCAAAGTGTTGCAGCTGAGAACCCAGGCAGGGGAAACAGTTAGAGCTATTACTGTGAGACAAAAAACATAATTTATTTTCATTGGTAGCCCAAAAATACCCACTGTGACAAGGCCTTGACTACAGCTGTTGTTTTTTGGTTTTGTTTTTCTTACCAGTGAGACTTTTATGAACTCACGGCATTCATGGCATCAATATATGCACAAAGGATTATGTTTTGTTTGGCTGCAAAAAGGAATTCATCTCAGATGAAATAGAAAAGACACACACCTTTAGGCTCGGTGACACTGAAGCCAAAGGCCAGAAGCCTTTGAAAGAGATTTGTTTTTTAACTGTCGCGGTCCTCTGCCACAAAACATTGCTACACTCCTTGTAGTTGTTTGACTTAAGAAAACTGGAGTCTGTATCACTTGGCTTCAAACATATTTTTCCACACTTATTATTATTATTATTATATTATTGTCTAGACATAATCATGGAGGGAAGAGATTGTCTTTTGGCCCCAATGTCCCTGGATTTGATCATTTTAACTAAACTCTAGATTCTCAATCTTCGGTGCTGTATCCTAACTCCACAAGTGTGCAATTTATGTCATGTTACAGTAATCACTTTTATTTGTACCCAAGGAACACACAATGAAATAGCAAAACCAAGGCAAAACAGCCATAAACAAGTCTTCAGAGTGGTTCTGTGATACGCTGTACTGCACAGAAAACAACCATTTCGACAACATGACTAACACTATCACAAGCAACATCAGCACCGGGACAAGCATCTGTCATTTCCAGTTATTATGCCAAAATTCAACACTATTCCATTGTCTGTCTCAATATTTATTTTGAACTTAGAATAAATATGTTACTGCACAGCACGTGTTATTCCTGTTACTCCTCTGAAGTCCTCCTTTGACCTGATTTGGAGACCTCAGACAGAAAGAGTGCTCCGTGGTCCAGGGCCATGTTTTGGAGTTTGAGGTAGAATGCCTCACCTCATCACAGAGGAATCTGCTGGCTAAATGGCACTGCCCTGGGCCCAGTAAAACACCCAGAGTGCAACAGAAACCCCCAGCATGGGGGAACTGACAGGCTGATTCAGGGGCAGTTGTGTTCTTGAAAGTCTTTTTGTTTGTTACGTTTTCATGTCTGTCTTCATTCGAAGTCAGTGCCCTCAGACAGTGTCACCCTTTTCACATTGCAGTGTCTTGCAAAAGATTCACTTTGTGACAGGCCTTCCTGAGTGTCACAATTTACTGTACAATCCCCCAAAGCAGCAGGAGAACAGGCAGTCTGACCAAATATAAAACTGCAAGTCAAACTTCTTGGTTGCTGTTTGTTGCTTGTCACACTGTTTCCTGGATTCTCTGGATTTCTTTTATCTGATGAAAATACAGAGGAGGACCGAGGAGCAGTGAACAGAGCTGGATGGTAGAGAAGAGAAGAGAAGAGAAGAGAAGAGAAGAGAAGAGAAGAGAAGAGAAGAGAAGAGAAGAGAAGAGAAGAGAAGAGAAGAGAAGAGAAGAGAAGAGAAGAGAAGAGAAGAGAAGAGAAGAGAAGAGAAGAGAAGAGAAGAGAAGTAAGAGGGAAGGGAGGAGCAGGGAGGAGCAGCTCTATGTTTCTGAGGAACATTGCTAAGGGTCAAACGCCAGAGGATGAACGTGATCCAAGTCTGCAGACACTAACAGAAGATCATAAACCATCCAACCAGCCTTTCAGTGTACCATATATTATATATATATATATATACACAGAGATCTCTTACCAAAAGACAGAATAATGCTGAATATGCTCAGCCATCAATTTACTAAACACTTTGTTATCCCCGTGTTGTTTATGTGCTAGCTGTATGGGCAGGGGAGCCATATGTTAGACGTTGATGTTTTTATGATAGTATGTATGATTTTATCTTCTGTGGAACTGCAGGACGGAGTCCAGAACAAATTTCCCTATGGGGACATTAAAGTACATATTGATCTTGAGTAATATAGGCACTAAGCACCGTACCACATGCAATTGTGACCATGGGCGTAGGTTTAGGGGGGGTCAGGGGGGACTAGTCCCCCCCAATATTTATAAGAGGTGAATTTGTCCCCCCCAAAAATATCATGAATGATAACCACCTCAACAAAACAGGCTTCTATAACAGAACAGAGGGTCTCAAGACTTAGATTATTTGTTAGATATCCCTTAACTTGTTTTCAAAACATCCCTACACCCCTGCACTGGACCATACCATTTCCGCTGTGCCAGTCGTTTCGCAACCTTTCCTCACGTCTCCCGCAGTCGCGCCTGGCTGGCTACTGTGGCCTGGAGCCTCTTCCTGCTGATGATGTAAGTTGATTG
>OMLI01034035.1:0-22772 GCA_900302605.1 Rondeletia loricata
TCTGTGGAGCGGCGTTCCTACAACTTACCATCCATGCAGCCGGGTAGCGTCCCTTATCATGAACGTGAAGAGAGAGAGAGAGAGGTGTTTTTCAAAAACTGGAAAGTTTCATCTTTGTGTTTTTAAAAAACATCCGCGTTCATACGACGATCCGCGCGCACACGGATCCGCATAAACACGGGCCTAAGGCACACCTGTGCAATAATCATGCTGTCTAATTAGCATTTTGATATGCCATACCTGTCAGGTTGATGGATTATCTCGGCAAAGGAGAAGTGCTCACTAACACAGATTTAAACACATTTGTGAACAAAATGTGAGAGAAATAGGCCTTTTGCGTACATAGAAAAAGTCTTAGATCTTTGATTTCAGCTCATGAAAAATTTGAGCAAAAAAAAGTGTTGCGTTTATATTTTTGTTCAGTGTATTTTGTGTGTGAAGGATTTTTTATTTTTGTCGTGGTATCGAAAGAGGTATCGAGTATCGTGTATTTTAACTGGTATTGTATCGAAGTTCACAGTTCTGGTATCGTGACAACCCTAAGCTACAGGGGAATGTGTAGATGGTAAATCTAGTAAAAAAAACTATTCAGTATAGTGTGGATTTCAATGGCCTGGCTGATACTGGTCACTTACTGCCAGTAAAGGCGATCCAGCGGGCATATTTGGTGGCTTCTCGGCGCCAGTGCGATGCCACCAGCAGTCCGCAGGTGACGGTGAGGGAGATGATGCCCATGATGATGAAGAAAAGTGTGGTAACCCACTCTGGGGGCAGCCGTGGCGGGATACAGGTCCGGTCTCGCCCGTGGATGGTCTGGCATTGCCGGACAAGACCAACTGTTAGGGCGCCTACACACAGAGAGAGAGAGAGAGAGAGAGAGATAGGATGTTGATGAGAGAAATGTTATAATTAATCTGTACATGTGCACATAAAATAGCATATTTGGGGTTACGAGTTAAAAAATAACAGATGAGACATTAATGCAACACAGCTAATAACAAGCACATACACAACACACTTTAGAGTATAAATAAATGCACACCACATACATTCATTCTAAAAATAGGCCAAAACTATAAATTCTAGAAAGCAGTATTAGCATTATGTCACCTAAATACACAGACTCTCTCAGCTGCAGCAGCGCTATCTACACAGTAACATCTATGCCCCAGAAGGCATAACAACAATCTATGGAAAGGCAACCAAAGAGCCCTGAATCTTAAGTATACTTCCAACACAGAGGCCCACATGTGACACAGACAAGCACTTGATCCCACACCCAGGAACAGCAGCCTTAACAGACTACATCTTTGATAGTGAAAGTGAGCCTAAGGCTTGGAAAAAGAGGGAGAAAGAAAAAAAAGTGCAAGAAGGGCCGAGGGCCTGAGACTGAAGAGAAACAGTGAAGAGGCAATGAGTTTGTGCCTCAATCACTCACAAGGCCTGGGGAGGGGAGGACTCAAGCATAGCAGCTCAGCTGACACCAAAGCGATGAAGAAAAGGGGAGAGGTAGAGAGGGAGGAATAGAGAAAGACAGAGAGAGGCTCCTTTAATCTGTCACCGATTCAGTGCCTGCGAGGAGCTGTGGAGCGCCTTTCTCCTTCCTAGTGGGCCCAATTATGTCAGTGGCTGATGTTTCTGCTCGCTCTCTCTCACACTCACACAGAGAGAGAGCAGAGAGAGCGAGAGAGACAAAATTCTTCCTGCCAATAACTGAATCAATCCCATACAGGTGTAACGCCTGGGTGTATCCCAGAATAATGTTCATTAGGAAGGACAGCCTGTGATAAATCGCAATAACATAACAGAAATATGCACCTGCTCCTGTGGCTCGATATCTCAGAAAAGCAAAAACCACAAACATTCCTCTTGGATCCTCCAAACCCCACTACCACCACCTCTCATCTTTGAAATCTCCTCCCTCTGTCTTTTGCTTAAGAAGTGGAGAGGTTTGGCTTGGATCTTGAACTCGGTAAGCGCGCACATCTGCTATCGTGAAACATGGTGGGGTTTGACATTCTACCCTAACTATCCATCACTGATCAGACAGGGAGAAGAATGGATTTATGCCACAGACTGAGTCATGGGCAGAGTTCTGCCAGAGCCGGATTGTGAAGGCCAGCACTCAAGAGTAGAAACATGCTCCAGTGGTAGAGCCACTCTGGAGGGACGCCATTCAATTAATGCATGTCTTCATAGAGGAATTTCTACCTGAGTAAGCAATTAAAGGTGGACTATGAGGAATAGACTGTAGGGGATGGGAGGTCTTTCGTTTAAAAAATTAGTGGGGGCGTCAATGTGAGGTGTTTCAGTAATGCGAACTTGCATGATGAGAAATGTACTGTATATGGCCAAATTAATTCTAAACTGTGGCTTTAATGTCATAATATGTCTTCAGAGAAGAAAACGAAGCGAGAAGAAATCAATTTCTCTACATGTCTGAGCCATATACTGAAACATTTAATGACTGAGCCAATAGCAAACACTCATTTCATTGACCACAAAAGAGACCATTCATTGACAAGGCAAGCCCGTGTGGGCGAGAACATAAAAGTTCAACACTGGCTTAGCGGGTGGGTGGACATGTACATGAGACAAGCATGCAAGCAGGAGTTTTACAAGGTCGAGCCCGTTACTCGCTCTCTGGCACCCCAATCTTGACAATTTTACTCCCCCATTGTAACCTACGTACATTTAAGTAATGGACATATGATGCTGCTACTAACCCATTTAGTCCCAATGTGGACGAGGTGGCCTAGAATCCTAATCGAGTGACAGACCCTGTGAGACTTGTTGCTCTGGGGGCAGGGTGGGTCTCCCCTGTCCCACAGCCAAACAGTCCTGCAGCCTGTGCAGAGGAAATCCTGTCCCCTTTATAACACCCAGTGAAAGCACAGCATTTACAATAACAACAAACACGAACTCAACCCTTCCTGAACCACACAAACAATGCCAGTGGCTCAAAAGGAATGCCTTAGCAGTCTACAAAAGCTGAGAAAAGATAAGTCACATCTAGAACTGCAAAATTGAAGTCTTTGTATCCACAGTCCTGTGTGGGCTACCTAGATAAAGGCTTACCTTCTAGACCCAACAAACAGGAATGCTGTCCTTGTTGCCCGCTCTGTTTTATTATGGACAAGGCATAACTGAATGGATGTTCTTTATCTTAAATTGTATTGCTTAATCTTCAGCCTTATTGCTATGGCAGTTCAATTATCTCTGTAAAGACATCTTATCCAATAACAGTAGAAAAGAAAAATGGAGGTCATGGCTCGCCCGACTAAAATGGCACCTGAATGGCTCACTTAATAGCCTATTTCTGAAGTCTGCCACATATTCCTGAGTAACCTTGAACACATTTGAGGACGGGAAGTGAGGGAGGTAAAGAAAGCCGGGACTGGTGCTGGGAACAGGAGAACATTAGGCAAGGTTTGATAGTTGCGGTTAATGGTACCGTTTTATGACCATTTCCCCTGGATCCTCCAGCCTCCCGCTGCTTCACTAGCTCTCAGTGGAATTCCTGCCTTACAACAGGCAGGCACGCCATTGTACACAGTCTGGTCAAGACACAGGTAAACAACTGTGCACACACTCAGACAAACATCACACACACTTTAAAGTAAGTTATACGGACGTACACACATGCATGTGATACTTGCACAACAATATATATCATGCACACATCAACATGGGAGACACACTCCAACTGACGTAAACAAAGTAATGTTCAGTCTTGTTATCTTGCAAACACACACACAAATTTGGGCTGGCTCTGCAACGCTATACATGCGGTTGAATTAACTGAGGGCAGAAAGTTCAAAGTATGAGCAATGCCTCATTTCCACCCTATTGCAGGTGCGTTTCAGTTTACAGATGCAAATTACTCTGACTGTTCCTCTGTCTCTCACACACATTAACAATAGGCCAATTCTCCATCTTGTGCCCCTGTTCACTTCATGTCCTATTACCCTGCTGTCCTCTCTGTACTCGCCATGATCAAAATACTCCTCTCACCATGTCTCAGTCTAAATGAGAGGAAATGAGGGCCGTGTCTGCTCACCTTCTGCATGATGATGCTGTCATTAGTCGAGCATAGGGGGTGCTGCTGTTTGTGAGTGCTGGAGGGACGAGTCAAACAGGCCTCTGAACTGTGGTGGGCGGCAAACAGGCAAGCAAAAGCAGCCAACAGCCGCTGCTTCTGCTGCTAGAGGCTTTTACAGCACCCACTTGCATTGTAGGGGCACAGCTGAATACTTTCCAAACTTGCACATACATAGGTAGACAACCCCAAGTAGAGCGAGGTACAATCACAAACAGTCACTTAATTGCACAAACACTAGCATCTTCAAAGATGGACCCAGGGAGGGAAATCACACAATAAACAGACTCAACAACATTTCAGGAAAAATCAGGAACTTGCATTGGCAATATGTTGATCTTCATCATGAGGTAATAGGGACATGTGGTTCAAAAACAGGAATGCCTGATAGGAACATCCATGAGAAGCGGATGATACTCTGAAAGAAGCTACCATTCCATAAGTTCACAAAAATTGCCAATGTTTTCTGGTAACAACTTTGGCCATTAAGGGCGCTTTCACGGCTGCATTGTTTGGTGCAATTGAATACAATCCTGTAGGGTTTATTGCTTTTGTTTGTTTTTTTCAGGGAGGTAGGAACAGCCCAACTGAATTAGGGTGCAAGTCAAAGAAGTGCTCCCAACTGAATGCTGAAGTGGTTTATATGAAGTGAGAATGCAACTGGGTTACAGATGAGAAAAATAGCCAGGGAATCATGCATTCAATGAGGATGATTGGTTGATTTTTGTTGACATACCTCCCAAAATATTTTGCAGACAAATTGTGAATTTTAGCTTGTTGGCCAAGCAACAACATAAAATACTAAGCAAGTTGCATACAAAAGCGCATGCATAATCAATCACTGACAGTAAGCTGGTCAACCGTAAGAGTAGTACGTTTTTATTGGTGAAATGGAAATGACAAGAGTATATCTCTATGCTTTGTTCCCTCTGCCATATCGGCTCTCAACAAGCTCCCCCGTTAAGCACTATGTATATATGCATATATGTATGTATCTATGTCATGGGGTGTGAACTGTATGTGGGGGATGTTGCTTTGTGTTTACCTCTGTGTATTGTACAGACTGTGACAACAAATTTCCTCTTGTAGGACAATAAAGAACCTATCTACCCATCTATCTATCTATTACATTTTGTTCATCAGGTATGGCTCGTTTGTAATTGCCAATGGTAAATGTAACTGAATCAATGAAGAAAATGCAACAAATGGCTAGCTATTAACTCAACTCTGGCTCCTGCTTGGTTAAAGGAACCTCTTAACACTTAGTCCTATTGCAGCAACTCAACTTCCACTTTTCAAGTTGATTCCTCTACAGCAAAACCATCTCCATACACATATCCGTCCCACTCTTGAGTCTATAATCTAATGTCTTAGTGCTGTCTTGTCATAGCGTTCAAGCAACAAGGATACTTGGTGGATACATAGTTGTCTACAACAATGCAATTCTACAAGCTATTTCCAGTTGTAGTTTGCACTTAAGATCTAATGTTAAATGGCACAGCTTTGTCCACATCAACAAAACATTTTTCTTTTAGGTACTAACCAATCATTCTTGTTGCAACCAGAACTGTACATTTTTCCACAGTATGAGCCGTTAGTGCTCACAACTGATTTTGCCATTCTCATCTACAGCAAAAATCATTCCAGGGAGACAATTGTTGCACACGTAAACACAGACGAATAGGTAAGACGAGGGGGAAAGAGAAAGCGAGAGAAATTACTTGCTTTTCCACTGTGATTACAAACTTTCAGTGCTGTCTTCTCTTTTCTGACCTGTCACGACTATCACCTTGTGTTCGTCTGCTCCATACAATAAAACACTGCAAAGGAATCTCAGGGTAATGCTATGTTGGAAATCTAAGTGCAAACCTGGGTATTTACTTCTTCAACAGAGTTGTTTTAATTGTTCTGTTGTTTTTATGTGCTGCTGTGTCAAACTCCAACTGATGCTGTTCACAATGAAATGGTTAACTGACGTATGCCTTTACCTCAGTTGAGAAGCACAACAGTAAAGAAGGGGAGGCTAAACACTGATATGTCAAGGACACTTGTCTAATATTGATTTGGGGATCGGTCACCTTCGGTGTTAGACATAAGATTATATCACTGATGCAGAAATTACAGGTTTTCCCAGAAACTTCCACTCCCATGTAAAGACAGCATATGTGGAACGCTGTCATCATCATCGGCCTTTGCTACAGCGGCATGCTGAAAAGGCTGTCTGTACCTGGATGCAACTTAGCATTTTTAAAGTGTGTGTGTGCATGCATACAAAGAGTGTTTTGGGGACTAGGTCATTCAAGCTCTAGAGAATGACATCCACTGTGATGACAAGTATCTGCAGGAGGGCAGTCGTCTGTGGAGCTGCCGGGAGAGTCACAGTTTCTCCCTGACACTGCAGCAACAATGGCTTTGTGTTGAAGCCCAGGCAGGAAATCAACTTAGCTGTTATTGCCTGGGGATGTCACACTGAAGTGAGGACAATGTCAGGGCTCCACATTCTGCCTTTTGTGTTGAATGACAGTACTGCTACTTCTATTTGAACCTGCCTCAAGTATTCAATATCCAGAGGAGTTTGGCCTCACTCAGAGTTCCCACACCAAAGCCTTTTGTATGGCAAATTCTAACTTAAAGATTTATTCTATTTCCAATATCGGTGTGGGCAATTACAAGAAATAGCAATCAGTGTTGAATGATTTTCTGCACGAGCTTAATGGTTTGTTAACATATTCCTGGTTTGATTAGCTAACAAAAAAGCCTAGATCAAATCTCTTGACCAAAACCACTCTGAGGCAAAAGCCGCACATGAAAGCGTTTGTGTGCAGTCAGCTTTCATCACTGCTAACTGCCCTGGGGAACATGTCTGTTTCTCCACACTCTGAGTACAAAGACACCACGATGAGTTCCCTACAAGTACGGGTTGTCAAGCACGGACCTCAGTTCAGAATTTCTTCTGATATCAACAGCAAGGCTGGGAATCGGAGGTCAGCTGATTAGATATATAACTTTATGGAGAGTCTTGTATCAAGTGCTCTGCCTTCGAAATTACCTCTCACAATTACCCACAATACACTGGTCTGTGGAATGTCTGTGAGGCTAGGTTACTGATTGGCAATGCCAACCACAGCCCTGGAGAGAAAGCAGACTCAGATTCCATCTTGTCAAATTTGATCAACCCCATGAGAGCACTCGA
The DNA here is from genome assembly GCA_900302605.1 of Rondeletia loricata. Lineage (NCBI taxonomy): Eukaryota > Metazoa > Chordata > Actinopteri > Beryciformes > Rondeletiidae > Rondeletia > Rondeletia loricata. The sequence goes on from OMLI01034035.1 coordinate 7,293, forward strand.
ACTTATTTGACTTTAATTTGATATGACAAAATATGTATGTAAAGGATATGTAAATGTACATTACTGTCAATGCTCTGACAAAAACAACTGCTAATACATTTGGCATTTAGGGTACGAATGATGCTGAATTTCTGGTCTGTGTACAGCTGTATAATGAGAGCAACTGAGACTGTCACAGTATGGTAAAAACAAATCTGCATTTATCTTCACACTGACTAACTAATCAAATTTTGAGGACTGTTCTAAGACTACCTTGCTACTCATACCATGCCAAAACAAAGATAGAGGCTGTGACCTACTATCCTAGCTGAAAATGTACAATTGCCTTTTTAACCAAAGAATGTAACAAGCCAACACCTCTCATAAAACCAAAATGAGTTCTGTATTGTAAATCCCAAAACAAAGAGTGTTGGGGAGGGGGATGTGTCAAAAATGTGAGTGGTCTATCAACTACATGTCTCATAAAACCATCCATGAAAAGACCCACTGCAATCATCAAAGAGAGCTGTGGAGGCTGGAGAGGGGAAGTGAGAGGTGGAGGTTGATAGCTATACACCTCCACTCTTAAACAAGATCAAACACAACACCAGCAAAAATGAATGGTGTTTAAATATAGCATTGTTATTTAAATTTTTTTAAATAAGAAATAGTCAAATGGGCAGAATTTTAACTTTCTGTGAGTGGAGGTGCAGAACTGAGGGTATTAGCAAGATGTTTCCCTGCCTGCACCCTGTTGTTTTGGCTGTAGTGCACCAATTTAAAGGTGTGAACTGAGCCATAAAGTTGGGGAACTAATCTCAAACAGCATAACATGGCTACAGACCTAACAAGCAAGAACATGACTTTCTCTCAAAAAACAGTCAAATGGACTGTATAGTGGACCATGTCCACATTTAATTTGCATCTTATTATTACATTTGTCCAGAGTGCTTATTGTGTGGAAGTAATACAGGCTGGCTGACTGTGCATTGGTGGATGAACCCTCCCTGACCCAGTTACTAAGCTGTCATCCTGCAGAGGGAACAAAGAGGAGCAGCTGTCTATCAATAGCATAGATGTGTTTTGCGGACTGAAGCAAAAAAAATATAGGAACAGTGCGTACTTCTGTGCAAACCAGTATGGAAGCCACACAACACCTGCTCCAGTGGCTAGTTTCTCCCAGGTCCCTAATTTGACTGACCCCGGATCACAGGGTGACCAGTTAAGTTCAAATACGTTAAATTGTTACCATGACAGACCTTCAATGCAAGATCACCGTTACCTTAAATGAAAACACTCACGAAAAACAAAACACAGGTTGGATTAAGCTGCAGAGATCCATACAACTGATCAAAAATTTAAAATATAAATCATAAGATCTGGCCTTGGTATATCGATCTGTAGATACATTAGAAAGGGAGTAGTAGGCAACCCAAACGAATGATGTAGTGGACGAAAGATGTTGCTGCAGATGAAACCCTCTGAACAATAGGATACATATTTGTTATGTAGATTATCTGAAAGCGTATGGCAAATGTTGCTGTGATGTAGGGACAGTGCAGACAGTGGCAAGAAATGTTGCAAAACAAAAAGGCTGATGCACAAAAGAAGTTGGCAGCGGTAGTTACGGCCTGATAAATTAATTACCTGCTGATTCACCAGTGTTGATCCAATCTGGGTTTGCAATACTGGCAATTGCAAAGATATCTGCTGCCAGAAATAGGCATCCTGAAATGATCGTTAGTTTATCCATATCGCCAGCTGAAGGTTTTGGTGTTAAGTGGTGAATAGCGTGAAAATGTGGCGTGGAGGTCGAAATGTGACCCCAAACCGTGAAAAGGTGGAGGAGATACAGGCTGGTTATCAGTCTACCTCGCCCCCTTCAGAAGGAGCCTGCTGTTGTGGCTCTGCCGTGCATTTTGTCCACACATTGCAGCAATAGGTCTTTCGCGTCGATAGCAGAGAAGCTTTCAGCTACAGAAGGCTTAAAGACGTACAAAGCATCACATCCCAGATAAAGCACGAGCTCCCTCGACGCGCGGGCCCGGGACTCCAGCCGCTCGTGTTGTCGTTCGGGTCCGTTCAGCAGCAGCAGCATTGGGTAACTGCGGCTAGCGGATAGCTTGCTAGCTATTTCCCAAATTCGGACTCAGTACGCCGAGCTGCGGCCCAGAGGCTGCTCGACGCCCGAGACCCCGACTGCGTTAGCATTTCAAGAGCAATGTCACACAACGGAGGAGCGAAATGACCAAACGACCTCCCTCGCTTCACGGTATCCTTATTTTCGGCGAAGGTCTAACGTTACCCGTCAGGAAAACGAGAACCCATCCTCCCCCTCTTGCTTATTCATGCCCTCTTCTCCGCTGGAATAGCATCTGTACGAAGTCCGTTAGCCAACAAGCTCTTCTTCTTGGGACCGCGGCGAGGAGACCAAAGCAGGGTTACTGTGTTTTCAACCAAAGTGCGGTGTTACGTGACCCATCTGGACGGTGAATCAGACGTTATTGTTATGCTTTCCTCCGTATGCCCACCGTTAGCTCAGCCCCTCTTTCTTCCAAATGACATCAGGCGAACACCCCCACGCAGAGCGTTACACACACACACACAATCTCGGTGTGTTCGCGTTCAGGGGGCATTCGTTCTCTTCTCGCGATATTATACAGACGTTAAGAAGGTGGTCGAGGAGGAGGAGAGAAGGAGAAGAGATGAGAGAGAGGAGGAGAGCAGAGAGGAGGGGGAGAGGAGGAGAGCAGAGAGAGGAGAGGAGAGCCATAACCTACCTTTGCCCTTTTTGCTGTGAGTGCTAAAGTGCCCTTTAAAAAAAAAATCCGATATACCTTAACCAGGGTAGGTCCATGCCCTAATGGGCCCTTCCATGCTTCATTTTATTTATTTTTTAAAAGATGATTACTTTGGCATTAATTGCCAGGGCAGTGGAGACTGACAGGAAGGACATGGCAGAGAGAGGCGATGACATGCAACAAAGGGCACGGGCCAGACTCAAACCTGTGCCACTGTGTTTACAGCTTCGCCTTGATGGTATGTGCTCTACTGGTTAAGCCACCGGGTCGCCCTTTCCATAGTTCATTTTTGCCCTAATGTCACACCACCAGAGGGGCACTTGAGCGGTTAAAATACCCATCTGGTGTGACCTTGAGGGCAAAAATGAAGCATGTTTTTTTCTACTGTAGGGGAACCCTAGTAGAACATGAGACCCTCACTTTTTTCATCCAAAGGGGCATTCTAATGGGACACTTTCATGCTTCATGGAGACGTGGTTTTTCTACCATAGGGGCCCTAATAGCTTGGTTAATGCACTGACTCGTTGTATACCACGTTGGTCTGTGTGTCAGCCTGGCTTGCACCTAGACTGGCTCTTGCTTAAAGTGTGTTTGCATGCATGTGTGTGTGTGTGTGTGTGTACAAGTGTTGTCTGTTTACATGTGTGTGTTTCTAGTAGCCTAGTAGGTTGATTAGGTTGTGCCCTTTTAAAAGTATCTTAATAATTGATTGATTAATTCATTTAGCAGACCTCTAGGTCTATGTCATTCTATTCAATCAATTTTGCTTTAGCGACAAATTATGTTTGTGTTAGGGCAGACTTTAATCAAGGATGTTTTACTTGACTAAAATTAATTTAGCAAGTTGATATACAATTATTTTGCATATTCAAAAGCAGACAGTGGTTTAGATTAGAGAAGTTGGCTTAACTTGGCTATAGCCTAGAAATAAACATTTTTTAAAGTAATGCAGCAGTCAAGAAAGGCCATGCGCCACCTACTGGCCTATAGATAAACTGCATCCTGCAACATCCAGGCAGCATCCATCCACATGGCCTCAACACTGTAATTAAGAAAACAAATAATAAAGTAAGTATTTGCCAGCTAGCTCTGTGTTATTTTCTCTAGCTAGCTTATAATCAATCTAGTATTTTATTGGTGGTTTTGGTAAGCTATTGATAGCTAGCTTAGAAGTTTAAATGAGGCAGCTTCATACTGTCCATCGAGGGACATCAGAGTTGACCACACAGATGTCATTAACATTTTCAAAAACACAGACAATAGGAGGATTTTGCTGTGAATCCAGTCTGATAGAGGAAAGTAGAATAACATTTTTAATACCGTTTCCCCCTAGTTTTTCTGTTTTGGAGTGGAGAGAAACTCCAAAGAAATACATTTGTCTTTGTGTTGTTTTATGGCGAGGCCGGGCCTATGACGAGTACAAACACTAGCAAAGAAAAAATTTGCCTTCTCAGAAAGTGTCCATGCCACTGAAAGACACACTCTTGCTTAAGGTGTGTGTGTGTGTGTTTGTGTGTGACCTAATTCAGCCTAAACTAATATTCACTCCAACCCAGTTGGGGAACTATGTCAGCATGCACTTATGCCCCCCCAACCCAGGTGGGTTAGGGTTGGTGCGGTGTGGAAGTCAGTCAAGTTACCATAATGATTACAATTCGCAGTGGTGTGTGTGCAATTCCCATGCTTATGTAAACACCAAAAACACACGTGACTTAAGATGTACACTTGCTAATCATTTTCTTTCAGTTACAATACTTTTGAATAGTTAGTTACTCTCTTTCAGTTAAAATTTGTCTGAGTTCAGTTACAATTACTGTCTTGCAGTTACAATTCCTCTGAATGTGGTTACAATACTTTTGAGTTGAGCTCCATAACAAATCATCATATAACTTACATCAGTCTGATACTACTTACTAGAACATATAGGTCTACTATGAAATAAAGCTTTAGGCTATGTCAGCCTAAAAAGGTCAGTACACTGTATTCCACAGATTGGTAAACTGAGCTCTCACAACATCCCTGTTGAGGATACAAATCTATACCATCATATTTGTTTGTATTCACTATCATTTAAGCTTGGGAAATAGTCTGTTTAAATACACACATTGATTCATTTTATGTAGATTATCTAGTTTTCTAATAACACATGATGTAGATATTCAGTTAAGGCCGTGTCTTCTATGTATTTGGAGTGGGTGAGGCAATAGCACAAACTAAATCTGCACCTAGGCTACTGGCTGGACATGCAAAAACAGGGATGCACAGGCCCAAAAAACTCACATATCTAAAACTTCTCAAATCTAGATGTTTAAGTGCAAATTTAAAATTGTTATTCTACACCCAACCAATATAATTAGCAGTGCATATTGAAGTTAGGATGCTTACCATTGCATCAAAGGCAATCAAGAACCCTGCTTGGTCCCTAGATACTGGTGTTGGCATGATCATGTTTGTACCTTTGTCTCCCCCTACTGGTGATAAATGGAACAATACATTTTCTTTGAGCTGAAAATGCCCTCATCTATTACTACTATTACCAATAGATAAGAGTGCAGGCTCAGTGACAGAACAGCACCCCTGAAGCTGGTACAGATTCAGTGACTTGCTCAAGGGCACGTTAGCAGGTCAGTTTCTTTAACCACTAGGTCACCCTGCCACCCCAGAATTCAACCTTGAAACCTAACTCTGGATTCATTCCTAGATACAAATTCAAAAGACAACCAGCCATCATTACTGTAGATAGACCATTTAATGAATTTACATCAGATATACAGTGAAATGGACACAAAAAACCCCCAGCATCATTATTCTCCAGCTCCCTGTTGGTGTTTACACTTATTGCAGGACGGACTATAAATGACTGGTGACATGAAACAGATGATCGTTTGTTGCAGGCCGTGGGTTTGATGTCCACTTTTCCTTTTCCTTTTGAAGCAGCCGGGCTTAACCTGCCCAAGTTAAAATAACTGTGGTTCCTATATTCTGTTTTCATACTTCGTCCACAAAGGGTGTATTAATGAGGTGTCCGCTGGCTGCCATGGATTTCTTGCCATCCACAAATTTTTTCGCAGCCTGTAAAAAAACCAAAAACGTTTATTTAAATGTTCACGTTTTAACTTCAATATATTGCATTATTTTCCAAATATGATCACAATTCTTGATATGCATCAACATTTTTTTATTTTCTAAGGACATGTTGCAAGTTACGACCCAAATGTTAACAGTACAGTACTCCATTTTGTAGCCTTTAAAGAAAGTATACAACAAGAAAAATAATAACATTTGAGTTCATTGAACACAAGTAAAACAATAACTTAAACACTGTCATTGGTCAAAGTAGGTTTCCTGACCTATTTTGAATGAATTGTAGTTTCAAAAGGTAAACAAGCATTGTTCAGCTTCCAGTCATGCATGTAAGGAATAGTAAGACTCAAATAGGGCTGTGTAGTATGACTAGACCAGAAATCGCTAGTTGTGGCAAAAATAATTTTTTAAGTTGGTGTGCTATTTTCTCACAGCATACAAGTACAGTCGTGGAATAGTGGGTTCAGAAAACATTTAGCATTTTGTAACTAGGGTCAGCCACCTTCATTTTCAACTGTTTTGACAGGAACCATCCTTTGCTAGGTAAAACATTGAGAATCTTGGGGCAAACAAGCCCCCAATGCTGGTTTTGAGTGCTATGCCTGAATGTCAAAGCCATGCCCCCTCATTATCATATGGACAAAGAAATACAAAATAAATACAGAAAAGAATAAATAGGCAGGAATACAGGAATAAATACATAAAAACAGATATAAGAAAGAAATAATATATACATATTTATTTATTTTTCCATGGTCATTTATTTATGTCAGCTTTTATTTATTTCTGTGTACATTTATTTGTTTTTAAAATGACTTGCACATATATTTATTGATTGATTTTATTGATCCGATTTTTTTATCTGAATTTTAAATACTTTATTTATTGAGGCATTTATTTATTTATTTTTCCAGATCCATACACATTTTTTCTTTTCATATTCTCTAAAATACTAGCGGTGTCTGATGCTGGTGGCTGTTTTTAGCCGGGCATCGCGAGATGCGCGGCTCTATACCTATGATTTGCTTGAATATGTCCGTCTGTCCGTCGAGTCATTGTTGCAAATCACGTGATTGAGCACCAATAGGCCTACTCTGGTACAGTCCTGACATGCCGTTCATCAGTGATCCAATGGGTGGCGGTATGCGCATTCCCCTCCAAGCTACATGGGTGCCGGCTGTTCCGTGGCTATGCACACGGTCTTCTATTTTAGAAATAAGGCAGTACAGAGCTACTTTGTGCTGCATCAGAATGAGGAGAAAAAATTAACTAAACGGTAACAACTAAAAGGTAAATAAAGAGTGAAGATATATATACAGAAATATACAACAATGCTATTTATTTACATATAATGCCAGACAATAACATATAATACTAATTCATTTTTACCATCAATTGTTGACATGGCTTCAATGCTCTCTGCCCCCTAAATGTCACATCTCGGCAACTCTGGTATCATAAAAAGGCCCACTTTCCCCCGTCGTATATACCACTTTCTTTGGTCACTCATGTGCACTCAACTTCTAACTAAGATACTTCCGACAGCAGCAATTGTTCCCATGTGCTGTTCTCAATGATGTTGTTTTTTAAGCTTTCAGGTTTATCAGAAAGTTATGCAGTGAATCGAGTAAAAATTTGAATGAAAGCAGTGAATGTAAATGACGTTAGCAAAAGATATGAATGAAACTTAGGTGTGGATTGTGAAAGACATTATCATATCTTAACCCCTACGTTGAAGGTACTCTCACCTTGACCACGTCAGCATGGGTGACAGTGTCTATGCCCTGCAGAACGGCCTCAGTGGCCTGGTAGGCTCTGGTGGCCAGGGCCTGAGCACCCATCTCCTCCAGCAGGCTCTCAGAGCTCTCCATGGACATCAGGTACTCTGCTTTCACCTGGTTCCTACACAAAGCAGGGAAGTGCAAAAGTAAATTTTTTCTAGGTCGACTAGGCGGTGTGTTGTCCGAACGATTAGTCGACGAGTCGGTCTCATGAAAGGCCTATATTTAAATTAGGCTGTACTGTGGATAGGCTTAAGAATGTTTCTTGGCTATCTTAATAATGAAAAAGCATGAACTGTGTGTTTTCTGAGGCAGAATGCTTATCAATTTCTTTTATTCAATTTCAATTAATTAAGAAAAAGGGCAAAGAGAAATGTAAAAGACCTTTCTGGTCTATTTCTTCTGACCCACAGCCATGGTTTATAGTTCACAATTTCTGCGTGATGACTTCTATCAGCAACATGCAATATGCCTTGGTGTCTGGTACACAATCGATTCCAGATGAAAAAGCACGAGTAACTGTCTCAAAGCAACAGAAATTGAATTATTGGCCCCACCCTGATGTCTGCTAGAAACCCATTTATGAACCACCCATAAGGCAGGCCAACATTGTTTAGTGAACTCACTTTGCTCTGGTGACGTCGGCCTCAGAGACATTTCCCTCAGCCACACCTGTCACCTGGGCAATGGCAGCTTTAATCACCTATATAGAGGACGACAGCAAGCATGGGTACAGTGAAATGCAGATTCTAAAGTCATGCACATTTTTGATGAGGTTTCATTTGTCTTTGAAGGTGTGAATTATAATCTGTTAATCACCTCTCCTGCAGAGTCGGCTTGTGCTATGGTATAGACTCCAAACAGGCCAGAGTCAGAGTATGAGGTATTGAAGGCTGTGGCCTGAAGGACAGGAAGAGGTCATTAGGCATTAGGACAGTTTTTTTCAACCAACAAAAGTCCCTGCATTCATAATTTATGCAATACAGTATTCCAGAATCCAAAACAAATGCCCAGCTTGACAATACATGGGGGATGTAACTCACATCAAAGGGCTGTGTGGTAGCTTTGGCAATGCCCTGGCTCAGTTTGCTGGTGATGTTGGAGCCCCTCTTGACATGTGGGCCAGCTCCCAGGATCCTTTGCAGCACACTGAAGGCATTGGCCTCTGCTGTACCCATCACGCCACCCTCGCTGGCAATCAGTGCGTGGACCAGGCCATCGTTGTTCTGCATCCGCAGCTCGCCTACATGCACGCACACACAGCACCATCATGACAATGACCTTGAGCAGTAGTTCTCAAAAAGAGTGTTTCAAGTAGGCATGTGGAGTGATCCCAAACGTGCCTTGATATTTTCATCACATGTAAAATAATCTAATGTCAAACATACATATTATTACATTCACCTCGTTAATATCAGTTAATATGCGTGTATCGTAATAATGAACAGAATCAAAGGTCATGCAATTTCCTCCTCAGCTAGTAGCTCTTCATGCCAAGCTTTAGTGTACATTTCTGAGCAATCACTAATAAGGTGTGCCTTGGAATTTTGTGTGTAGTTGTGTGTAGAAACCACTGCTCCGCCCATCACTGTTCAATAAATATAATGTTGCTATAACACACGGGGTCTTACCTCCACGGTACACAGCCTTAGCCGCAGCTACTCCGGCCCCACTGCGGCCACTCAGGAGCCCTTCCCCTACCTGCCTCAGGACAGAGTGCTTCACACCTGGACACATACATGAGAGAATATTAACAAATAACTAGCCTGGAAGTGGAATATAAAGCACTGTCATGAGCAATGTTGTCTCACAGACGCCACATATTCTGAGGACAGAAACTGGCATCAGAGCGTGTTGTGCCGTTGTTCAGACATGCCAGCACAACATGCATGCTTGCTCGTTGAGTCAACCTTGTCACACACACGTACAGAAACCCACATGTAACAAAACCATTAGTACCACTGCTGACCTCTTCCCCACATACCAGCATCTACTGAATGCCTCTGGGTCTTTGGACAGAGGCCAAATGATATTTGAGAGGTAAGCAGGTAGGCAGGGGTGTATGCAAGGATGTATGCTTACGTGCGTACACACACACACACACACACACAGTTTATTTGCATCAACAAGACTGAGAAATGACTTCAGAGTGCCAACCAACCATAAGCAAAATGGAGCCTTGATAAGTAAAGCCTGCCAGGAATATTCTTTAGAAAGAGTAGCAGTGATAAAGCAAGACTGGAGCAGAGCCTAGATAGGTATGCCCTTGAGTAGCAGCACTAGTGGAGACTCACCTAGTCCTACAAGAGCCATTCTGCCAGTGGTGAAATTGTTCTCAACAAAGGACTGCAGCTACAGGGGGAGGATAAGGAGGAGGAGAGGCGTGTAAGAGCTATGCACAAACTAAGAAAAGAAAAAACGGTCTTGGAAGGGTGTCTGAAATCACTTGCTTAAAGCCTATTCAAATACCTTGCTGATTTCAGTCAGTTGCTACCATTCCCCGCAGATGCCAGAGAATGACTTAGAAATGGAGTCGACCTCCCTCCAAGACCACAGCATTGACTATTTTCCTATAAGGAGGAATAGAACATGCACAGATCCATACCTGTTCAGAGGAGACATGACCAACCATGTAGTCGGGGCAGTACAGAGAGTTGGACAAGGCATTCTTGTATGCTGCTTCATGCAACTTCTCAATTACACCTGCAGGGGAAAACAGAAAACACATTCCAGTCAAAGAGAATAACAACTAAGAGGTAGATACTTTGAATACTGATGATCCAAAACACTCAACTGTATAACATATTCCAAAAGTGACATCATTAAAACACATGACATGATGCTATGGCTGAGTAGCATTTCAACAATGTAAATCTAGGTGATTAGGAGCTGGACAGGTGCTCCTGGTACTAACCTATCTGTGGACACTGCCAGGCCAGAGCCTTGTCAATCTTCACCCTGGAGGTCAGGTCCTCTACCTCCCACGGCCGGAACTCCTGAGCTGTGGTCACGTTGACCAAGAACTCCAACACCGAGTCTCTGGACACACACACACAATTAAGTGTGAGAGGAATTTCTGCAGCCTGAGGGAGTGACTATCTCCGATCCTCGTCACACATCTACGCGCCAGTTTGGCAGAATCTGCCAGAGACACAAAGTGGTCACTCACATTTCCCATCCATCCATTCCGCGTTGGCAAGGTGCATTACTTAATGAAAGTGAAGCATGACACCGATCCCATAACACTGATGCTATGACTTGTCTCAAGCCTACAAAACTTTTTTTTCATCCTCAAAAGAAGACTATATTTCTAACCACAACCCCATCGATCATTCCAATCTCAGTCTGGAGTTTGTGTAGGATGTGTGGGACCTACGTTACAGGACTGACAGAACCATGGGAGCACTTACAGGTGGTCTCTCAAGCAGTCCACAGAGTAGACCATGGTCTCCCTAGACGATGTCACGCTGCAGGGAAACACACAACGACACAGTTGGTTTAGTGAGTTGGGCTATTTTTTGGGGTTTGGTTTATGGTTTATTTTATTCACACACATATATGCAGATACAGAAATAATAATATTATTGTACACACAATAATCAAACTATATCTACAATAAGACTTTATGTCATATGTTGTCGGTAATTGTATATTAATAGTTGGCTTAAGCATCTCCACATTCAGCTCAGTTCAGATCTCCATAAATGAAAATACTTTCTCTCTCCATCCCTACTTTCTCTCTCTCTCATTCCTACTTCTCTCTCTCTCATTCCTACTTCTCTCTCCATCCTACTTTCTCTTTCTTTCCATCCCTACTTTCTCTCTCCTCCATCCCTACTTTCTCTATCCCTACTTTTTCTCTCCTCCATCCCTACGTTCTCTCTCTCCATCCCTACTTTCTGTGGTTTATTTTTTTGACAAGCTGGGCCACCCAAAGAAGCTACTTAAAGCTTGTGATAAGGGGCCATACACATAAGGGGAATGTCACACGAGTACTCTCCCATTTATTTATAGCAGAATAAGCAGGGACATTCGATGTGTGCATGTACGAGTGAGGGGGGAGACAGACTACACTGACTGACCTTAGGCTTCCCCCGACTGCTTCCACACCACGGCAGATCTTAAAGGCAGAAGCACCCTTAGTGGTCTACAAAAAACAAAACAACAACAACCATTACTCAACAAGATCCCACTGCATGTTGGTGGTATAACAATAGGAAACTATGGGGCTGAGGGTTGAGATGCCCCTTGAAAAAAACTACTACAATGCAAAAGGGAAGTGAGAGTCAACTGTGCATTGAATATCTTCCAAACCTAGTCCTTCACTAGTCACAATTAATCGTAGAAAATAACCCCATGTAAAAATGTGTTTTAGTTTGCCTGATGCTGCATCTTTGCTACAGCATACCACATTAAGAATATCCACACAGTAGTAAGTAAAGGCACTCATGCACACAATTAATGTAGCTAGCTATTGAAGAAATGGGTCACAGTTCTCCCAGGCTGCCCCTTTAACAAATGCATCACACATTCATAAATCCAGTGCATATTACCAAGTTAGCTGCCAATCGTAGCACATGAGAGACGCCCTGGTTCTCCACTGTCTCATAGCGACTCCCGGCTCTCACAAACACACCGACACTGGACAAGGGGGAGTAGTTCTCCAATGATGCTATCACTAGACCGTTTGGGAGCTTGGACACCTGAGGTAGCAAACGAAAAGAAGCCTTCAGGGAATTTGGAAACAATTCTAGCTTTCGAACCTTCTTGTTCTGGAAACAGAAGAGATAGCCTATGTTTTGTGGTGATAACTGTCTAGACAAAAGGTCTTACTCAGTTTTAAGAGTCAAAAATGTTATGGTGTGAAGTAAGCAAGTGAACCCTGTGTAAAAAAAAAAAGTAGGCATGACTGATTCAATCTAAGGCCAGGATCACACTTTGTGTTGAATGCGTTACTCTGAGATGGAAGTTCATTCATTTCAAACGAGAGACAGTACTGCCGCATCATTCTGTCGCAGATGCACTGTGTCATGATGCAGGCTGAAATACTACAATTAATAACCACGTCTAATCAGTTTCATCTCAATACATTTGAGCGGGACCTTTGCATACAACTCTGCACGTAGCTTGCAGCAACATAAATGCATTATGGATTAAGTGTGAATCCGGCCTGAAACAGCTATTCGTATGTAGAGGAGAGCAGCACCTACCTGGACACTCTGGGCAGGGTGGGGGGCTGCGGGGGCGGCTCTGAGGCCTGCAAAGGGCTCAGTCAGAGCTTCACTCCTCCTGGCAGCTGCATAGCATCGTTTCTGTGGGAAACGGCAACACCATATTAAAGCCAATTCTACTTCTCCAGCAGTTGTTTTATTTTTCCTCTGAGGGCACCTTGTTTGGGGGTAATGGGCAAAGAGGTGGAGAAACATGTTAAACTACTTCCACTATCCTTGAATGACCCTAAATTCCAATTCCTGATAAAGCGTCAACAGATGTAAATATCAGGGTTGAGTTTAATGGGCTGTTAGAGAAAGACAGTTTCTTCTTGGAGGCCAGAGCATATAATGTCAAAGAGCAGTCTGATAACAGATTGATCTTAACCCCACAAAGATTTATGTTATTTATAATGAATAAGAATAGAATAGAATACTTTATTATGCCACAGGGAAATCAGTTTTACAATAGTGGGCACTGGCATACACATACAACATAGTACAAAAGGTCAGGACATGAACATACAAGAGACATGACATAATAAAGTCATTATGAGTCCTTGTTTTGCATCATAACAATTACTGCCAACTACCTGACCCCGTTATAAACAACATCAGTCTGCCTAAGAGGAGCCTAGATTATATAATCCAGGCTATACAAAGCTGTCAATGCTGGCTACTTGTCATATTGAAAATGAACACAAGTAGGTTGGATGTAGTAGAGTGGGGTGACCTGAAGTGACCTGTGTAAATTTAGTATACAGTGAGGGCGTGGAGGACCACAGCCTCATGCTTCTGTCATGTCAACAACGCCTGCCGTTATTGCAGCTGTGTGTAATATATTTTGGCATGTCCATATCCTGCTTTGCTTTTAGATCCCAAGAAAAGCCAAATACATCGATACAGAGGATTTTGGCAGCTCATTGAAACAGTAAAGTCTGTAAAATTACACGGCCAGACACAAGTCGCGATGCCACACTCGAATAAGGGAAGACCACCTGAATGTGGATGTTGTCTGCTACATGGCACCTCGACCAAATACAAATCAACCTGAAGATACACGAGTTCTGAGATGACCTTCAGGTTGCGCAGGATCAAGCTGAGCTAAACTGACTAACTACTTAATGGCCATCTCAGCCGGATCAACTGCTACCCACCTAACTCCCACTTCAACTGGTTATTTGGCTTGACTTACTGTACATGCGCATGATTCAGGGAGAAGTTGGTACCTGCCTGTAAGCCATGGGTAGCTGGCTAACGTCAGATAAATCCGCCTGTTACCCACCTAGCAAGCTAACTAGCCGCACAGAGCCTAGCCAGCGAGCTAACTATGGTAAGATGTGGCTTCAACTTCAAAGGAAATCACGAACCACGACTCGCGAAGCTGAAACCCAACTGGTAACCCAGCTCAGATCAAACAGAGAAAACACAAGACTCACGGAGAGATGGTTAAGAGACTGGATTCCTCTCATGACTCCCGACTCTCTCCTTCAGCCGGTGCGAAAAGACAGATATGGCGGATTGACGCCCTACCCACAATCCATTGCTGTTTTCAGCAAATCAAAGATCATTTACGATGTCAAGATTACAGCTCAAAGTTTGTCACTGGGTTTGATCTTGGGTTTGATAAGCTACTGCGGTGGTTTTCGATCACATGCTATCATGACCCAAGAATATGCAGGTTTTCATTCCAACCCAACACTACAGCAGCTGATTTCGTAACTGAATGTAATAAAATAACAATAATAATCATCATCTTTACTTATATAGCAAAAGTAAAACAAAGTTACAAAGTGCTTCTAATAATACTAATACTACTACTACTAATAATAATAATAATAACAATAAATAAACAAAAGCTGAGAGAAATAGATCCAACAACAAATGTAATAATATAACAGACAAGGCAACAGGAATGACAAATGTATAAAAGGTTATTAAAAGGCCTTAAGATAAAAGTAAGTTTTAAGAAGAGATTTAAAAGATGATACTGACTCTGCCAGCCTGAGTTACTCTGGCAGGCCGTTTCAAAGCCTAGGAGCCCTAACGGCAAAAGCCCGGTTAGTCTTTAACCTGGGGCACGTTCAGCCCCGACAACACGTAGCAAAACGTTTATTTAAAGGAATTGGCCGGTCTGCTAAGACCCCAGGTTAATTGTTGACCTGGTCTATGTCGAGATGTAAATCAGCCATGAGTTTTGATCAACTCACCCTCTCTCGCGGTGTACCGGCGTTCCGAAATTTGGCTGTTGGCCAGTCATTGAGATCCATTGTATTCCAAACGAGTGTTTAGCAGCTCCCATAGCTGTGTCTTTGTTATGTCCAACACAAGTAAGCACATACGAACTATCCTGGCAAGGTAGTTTTCTCCAATAGTGCTCACAAACCAAGAAATAAACATGTTTAGATTCCGTGTTTACACGCCACTGCGCATGCGCCACTGAGACGCTGAGAAATTGAAATCAGACGGGTCCGTGAGCATGTAACCTGACTCTGCTGAGCATGCGCAGTGGCGTGTCCATGACTCATGGCATGAGCGTGCAAGAGTTTTCTCACCGTCTCAGTAGCGCATGCGCAGTGGCGTGTAAACACGGAATCTAAACATGTTTATTTCTTGGTTTGTGAG
>OMLI01034039.1:0-21534 GCA_900302605.1 Rondeletia loricata
TCAGATCTGCCTCAGAGACTGATGTGTGTAATGCCTCTCCATCCGGCCATGGCCACAGGGAGCAGAGAGCGTCTGCACTCATGTCTCTCAGGAGCTCACCACTGGGAGGATGAAAAGCGTCCCACAGAGCGCCCGACTTCCCAGCCTCAAAAGCCACCATGAGCTCATACCTCTCATTTCTGTCTCCCTTCGTAGAGGAAGGGAAGCGGAGGGGGTTAGGATGCTGTGTGCCGCGGTGCCTTCTGCAGCCGGGGCCTAGCAAAACAGAAGGGACCCTCGGGTTTATTACTTGATGAGTTGGTGCCTAGCATGCAAGCCAGCAGCTGCCAAGAAATGTGAAATGGCTCAATAGCACAAGGCTGATGTAAGCAGGTTCAGGTGCTGAGCCAGTTTGTTTGGCTGTCTGTCCACCCGTGGGTGGGTCAGTGATGAAGTTGTGGATGAGGGTGAGGCTGGTAGTGGATTACTCCTCAGGTCTGTCAGCATTCAATTGCATCTGAAAGGAGGCACTCAGAGCGGAGGTGATGGCCCACCTTTTACAGGCTTACCTGGCTAAGCGCTGATAATAAAGCCAGTCTGTATGAATGCATGTCAGACACAGGCCCAGGTCATTGTCTCAGGTAGCTGCACCTGTACTTTAGGAGCTCCCATTGTTTTCCCCTCCTGAGTCGTTTAAGCAGATCAAAGCTCTGACAAAGCCCAGGGAAGCCCCAGGCATGCGGAAACACAGGAATTATTCCCCCTTCAGGATTCCCACACAAAAAGACAAATAGACTAGCCCCAGAGGGTGGCCCCCTGTGGGACGTCTCCATTCAGACACAGGCTGTTGTGGAAGCTCCTTTTGTTTTTTGGTCATTATTTCACTATATATTGTGCTTTTAATTACACGTATAGTAAGTGCTGCGGGCATCACATATAAAGCTTACAACAAATAACGTGAACGTTTTTCTTGTTGTAAAATGACCAGATAAAGGAGTGATTTGCATGGTGTTGGTTTAACATTCAACTTATTTTACAATACCAAGTAACCTAAACTGAAAAACAACTGCATATTATGTTTTAGACTTGTAAAGGTTTGGTGGAAGCACATTTAAGAAAAAGCTACTTATACTTGCTTTTGAAATATTTGTTCTCCTTGAATTGAGAGCAGCAGGAAAAGCAGCACAAACATGGCTTGTTCCTCAGTCTTGTTTGAGCCTTTTAAGCTGGTGAATGATTAGCAGAAATAATGTCCCTGTCACCCTTAATCACATTAAAACGTGGTTAACATTTAATTTTTCCCACTTGATATGCAAAAATTTCCACTAGATTTGCAGCAAAGGCCATTGGAATTCCATTATAAAAAGAATAAAAATTTCAGGCATCATTTGTTCAGAGAAGGATATCAAGACCAGAAAGTGCTGAATCTTTCTATTAACGGAGCAGTGAGAGATGGCACTCAATGCTAGGACATAATGGGAGACTGACAAGACACACACACACACACACACACACACACACACACACAATGTCTCTCGTTGGATGTTTTGTAACTCTTGCTTGTAAAACCTTATGTTAGAGAACACCTACACCCACAAATATTCACATTTTTCTTAGAATTACACAAATCTGTGCATAATACTTTCACATGATTTTAAAAGATGTGAATGATCACCAAATAAGCAATATATCCAATTACACCTCCCTCGAAGAATAGAAAAACAAGCCTATTTCTTATTTCATAGAATGAGATGAGACAGATGCTATAGACCAGACTTAACTCTAAACACCAAGAGGTGTGAAGCCTTGATGTATAGAAAACATGATGATGAGTAACATGAATCCTTTTGAGGTTATTTAGAATTTCATGCATGACTGAGAAACCCTTTTGCTATCTTTTGATATGAACAAAGGCACATAAAAAAATCTGCAGTATGTTATACATTAACATTTTGCCCAATTTATACATCCACACAAAATTTCCTACAAATAATTGGAAAGGACATAAATACAAATTGCAAAGTGGCATGACTAGACAGCGCTGAAGTTGACAGAATTGGTTTTGGAAGTCATGTTGACGGAGCATCAAAGCTCTTAATTGACAGTGCTTTGTTTCTGGAGTTGAGGGAAGGGGGTGTTTCATGTTCCTGTGGCAAGGTGTTTGTCTGGTCCTATGTCACTCAGTGCAAGGACCCAGAGACCCCCACGCTCATTTGCGACTCACGTTTTCCATCTCGGCTTCACATTATTAAAATCATCCCTCAGCCTTCTACCAAGAGCCTCTTTGTTACTTGGCTGGCTTGGCTCGGCTCTGTCAAGTCTTCACCAATTACAGTCTCAGGTACAATGGTCTATTCACAGGATCACAGCCCTTGACTGGTGTGGGGAGAGTGATTTGTGAATCATTATTCAGCCGCCTGTAGAGAACGCGATACCTGAGGAATGCAAATAACGTGCCACCAAATAGACAGCTGTGCTCCTAAAAGTGACAAACTACAGCTGTTATTATCGCAGATTGGATTTTTTTCCCCTCTTGGAGAGCCAGCCATCTCCTATGTTTTCAAGTTTTCAGTTTTGACTAAATGTGATTTGTTTTTTTGTCCTTTATGAGACATGGTGATCACCTTATTGCGGTGGCTGTCAAACCTCAGCTACATACATAGTGCTAACAGAAAGGGAAATATTAGGTTATGGAAATATTAGGTTATGGTTCTTAATAGATGTGTGTCTGAACAGACAGACACGCTGGCGTATGAGGCATTTAAAATTTAGCCTGTAGTGTTATTCAAGCTTGTTGGGAAATGCATCCAATAAAAGCAAAACTGTGGTTTCCCTGGAGAACCATTCCCTGTCAGATATGAGTATTGATAATCATTTGGTAGGAGCAGTGATATGGTGTAGGTGATAAAGCAGTGACATTGTTATTGGAATAGATGTGGTACTGAGGTGGTGCGGTCCCTCCCAGTCTTTGATTTCTTATAGGCTTTAAACAGGAAACTAGGATTACAGATAATGACAGGGACCCCTTAGAATCAATCCAGCCTAGGAGCTCTGTCAGGCCTGCCGTGTGAAAATGGATTTGTGTGATGCTGTTCTTTGAGACCTGTCCAATCCCAGCCTGAAAGCATGTGGGGCTAATCTCATAATTGCCCTAACCCCCTTATATTGTTCTGACTGAGAGTTACCATTAACTGTGAGGATATCTTTGTCCTGCAATGTCAGGTGCCCTGCTGAATTGGAAGGCAAAAAACCTCTCAAACAGTTAGGGGAATGACAAAGACATTTATAAGTGGGAAAACTACACTTAGTGGGTAGTTTTACCTCCACTTCTTCCTGGCCTTACGGTAATTGTTTGGTTGGACACTAAACGGTTGAATGAATTATATTTGTCTATTATAATAAGAAATGAGGCATATTACTCTGTCTAGAGCCAAAACGTGCAATTATGAAGTGCACATTTCTTTTTAAGTCTTTATGAATCTGTATTATTTCATATGAGCACATGCCAGTTCATTATAAATTCTTACTTGGAAAGTTTTATGGAAAGAAAGTGAGACTCTCAGACAGAAACGCTACCTTGGGAGCGCAATCTCCTGCAACGGTACAGTAAACATTCATGTGTTCAGCTGCTCTCATGAATATGCATGCGCCAGCAGATAACAAATACTTACACGTCAGTCAAGCCCTCCGACTAGTTTTGTGGCTGCTGTTTTACCAGGTTGGCGAAAATCAAGGAGTGGGTGGACAGTCATGACCCGGGGGCCTTGGTCATCCCCTTCAGCGGAGGCCTGGAGAGCCTGCTACAGGACATGAGTGAAGAGGAGAGGCAGAAGTACTGCACAGAGCACAAGACGCAGAGGTTAATTAGCATTCAGTCTCCCCACACTTTATTATCAGCTGTGTCCTCCATGCACTCCTTTAATTGCATGTGCTGATAGAATAATAAATGGCAGAGTAATTACCATTATAAAGCAAAGGATCCCTCTCTTTACCGAACAACTCAGTCAAAGGGTTTTCCTCTAAATTAAGTTTGTAACTGTCATCTGTCATCTGTAGGTATAATTATAACTTGGGCATTTTGGGTTTATTGTTCTCATGTGAAAACCTCTATGGAGAGAAAGAAATTGTGACAGCAGATTTTTTTTTCTCTCTCTCTGGGCGCAGAACGAGGCGTTGGGTTGAATTCTTAAAAATGCTAAACGAGTCTACAAGCTTTCCGATTAATCAGAGAAACCATTGGAGAGTTGAATGTCCTATATGTGAAACAAAGTGACACATCGTATTCATTTAATGAGTTTATATTTGAATGGATGAGGCCTTGCCACTGAAGTGAACTTTGACTATAGGAATCAGTAAGAATCCTTAAATAGTCCTTGTGTTTGCTTCAGTTTAGGTTTCTCCATTCAAACTGAATTCCCTCTCCCCCTCTCTTTGTGTAATTCCACCAGTGTCCTGACCAAGATCATCAAGGCAGGCTACTCAGCCCTGCAACTTGAGTACTTCTTCACTGCTGGACCAGATGAGGTCCGTGCATGGACCATTCGGGTAAGAGCCAGCTGCCAGTTGTGCGCACCAGTGAGTGAGGGTGTGCACCCGACACACACACACACACACACACACACACACACACACACACACACAGTGTTCCACGTTCCACCCTGCTGGCATCCTCACTGATATCGCACACTTTCAACTTTGTCATGGTTGTGCTTTAGCTAGTCATTACAGGCCAAGGATAACTTCAATTACTGGTGAGCTGCTGAACAGTGAAAGTGGGGGCTACATTGATTGAGGAGGGCAACAATTGATTTTGCCCATTACGTCCATGAGAATGTTTCCATCCTGTGCAGATCTGCCTGCCCTCCTCCTGCCGCTAGAGATAAGGGGCCTGTGCATTGTGCCTGCCTAATCTGTGTGACGGGGGTTGTCTGTGCCGAAATTGATGTCGCTTTTCATTCGACTGTTTGTGGGCCTTGCTGGGGGCTCCTCCTCCCTGTGTGTCTCAGTTTACTGAGCCCGGCCCGCCAAGAGCTTTGTGCAATGGGATTGCAGGATTTACATCAATACAGATGTTGGCTTGGCATGCTGCTATTGTGGATTTATTTTTTATTTTTTTTATTTTTTTTATTTTTTTTTGCAAATGAAAGGATTGAGTGCAGTTATGATAAGGTATTTGACTTGTCAGGAGTTACATACACTTCAAGTAGGGGGTTAAGAAATATGGAAAAGTCATCTGAAACTTTTTGAAAACTTAAGATTTGGGTTGTACCATGTCATAGTTATTCATATCCACTATTCAGTCCCTCAGTCCCCCGGGAATTTATGATTTTGCCATCACCTGGTTTTTTTTTTAAACACTTCTGCACCTCTGGAAGAGATTGCAATTTTTATACACCATCAAACTTTTACAGTATAGAATGCTTTAAGTCCTAATAAAATTGCAATGATTTGTGAAAATCATTGCAATTTTACCGCAATAGCGTCTAGTCAAAACACAAGCAGATCATTGCAGTTTTGTGCCTTGAATCACAACTCTCATCAATCTTTACATTCTTATGGCAAATAAACAGAAAACACTGCAAACCTCATGGAGGGTGTCACTATTTGGACAGTCATTATGGATATTATTTGAAGATACCAATAGTGATATTTTTAAGGTCACAACCTGGTTTCTACAAATTTGGCACCGATTTTCTTCAAAATTTTAAAGGTTTGAGAACGTACCTAGTTACCATAATGTCAATAACTAGCACCTGGTACTAGTAACAGCTATGGATGTACTTACATGTTAAAAGATTTATTCAAGAAAGGATAATTTTGCAGTCATTCTCACTGATCTCAGGTGAGCTTAAGCGCTGAGATAAATTACTCAAGGTAAAGTTGGTTGCATATCCCTGTTTTTTCTTTTCTACTAAAAATGTATGACAGTCTTTACGTTGAATTTGCCAAAATGCATGGGATTTTCAGCTTCCCTATAGTAATTTAATGGAATATATGGCTTTAGGAGTGACTCCATGTCTAGGCCCTGACCTTGTGTGCCAGCCAAAAACTGTTTACCAGCCACCACCAAACCTACCGTTATACTGGGACACTTCCTAACTCATTTTCCTATGGAGCTCGATGAACATCGTTGTTTGAAGGAACCCCACTGCTGAAGTGACCCTGGATAACCTCAGGTATGGTGGTGGGAGGGTATCGGCTGGTACTATAGAGCCATACATGGATTCCTCACTAAAAGAAAAAGAAAAGTTTATACTATAAATCCCATTGAGATGTGGCAAGCTGCATTTAGGGCTTGCCCAACTATCTTGGAGGACGATATCACAGTCTGGCGGTGTTGACAGGTCACAAACTTCACATAGTTATTGTGAGTAAGGGATATGTAACCAAATGCTGCCTAAACATACAGACTCAATATCTCATGCAGTGTATTTTGTTTGACTATTATTCACCTTTTGTTCAGAAATGCAGATTTCATGAGAATACAGCAAATGAACAAATATCATACTGCCCTGATACTTTTGCCACAGACTGTCAAATTATTTTTTTAAACTGCTGTAATTAACGTGAATATCAAAGCTCTAGGTGAGGAACAGCCACCTTGAAATAGACTCACCTAAACATTGATTATTTTATATTAATATAAAATGTATTGCTGTAGAATCACCCACAGATGCAATGACCCATGCCTACACACGTTTGTATACGGGGACTTTGGGGAGTGTTTTATGGCTTCTCAGTTTGAACAGACTGTATGTAGGCCAGAGGAGAAGGTGAGATCACTATTTCTTTTTACAGGAAACATTACTTTTTATTCAGGTGACATCATCGTGTTTAGGTGCACACTCGTCCCAGCATGAGTGATGTCCTCACTATTTGCAAAGTCCTGGAACAATTCAAAGGCATCCTCAAAAACACGGTTGTCCTCCTTGACATAACTGATTACAGCTAGCCTTGATTGTGTGTGAGGGGCATTTAGTCAGGTAAGCATCAGTGAGTAACTATATTAAGCCAATACATCTTGCATTGTAAAAACTACACTCAGTAATGTCATGTTCCTAAGTCCTTTAGCATGCTTTATTAGGCAGCCTCGAGGTGACCATTATCTATCAGCCTGCTCTGCATAGCTCTTAACTAGGACAATGTGGATCTCTTGTAATGCGCCATATGAAGAAAATCCCTCCCCTAATCTATTTTTCTCCAGATAGACAAACCTTGATGCTGATTAATGGTAGTTAAACTCACAAGCACTCCGTCAATGAGATTGCATAGGGATGGTAATGTATTGGAGTCATTAAATACGCATCATTCTTTTGGCATGAAATATGTTGACCCCAACCTGATTATATACATAATTAAAACTGCTCAACAGTTCCTGAGCACAGTGCTGCAGAGCAGAGAGAGAGGGAGCAGGTCGACAGGCAGGAGTCATAATGATACAGAGCAGCCACGTCACTTATTTGGGTCATTTGTCATTTCCACCCAGCATTATTTCAATGCATATAAATTGCGCATTTTATCAGTCACCAGTTGTGACTTTGGCTGCTAAAGGGGGTTCGGTGTACAAAGAATTTATGAAACTGTAAAAATGTTATTTTGTCCTCTTTGAATTGGCATCTGAAATGATTTAATATTTTTCATGGTCAATCCGTGGTGACTAGGGCCGTATGTAAATGTATGTTTGAAAGATAAAATCACAACTGTCTGTTCCAAGCCAATAAAAAAAAAAAAATCGAAAACACCTTCAGTTTCTCCCGCACTTAATACAGTCTACAGCACTGAAATATTATCAAATGCATGTATTAGAATTACCAAACTTTGGTATTTCAAAATAGTAAGGCATGATGCAGTGAGGTCAATACAGTCCTGGCCATTCACTGCAACACCGGGTCTTGCTGTTATGACCAGAGAGCAGAGCAGCAACCCACAATGAGGCAAGATTGCTTGGACAGAAATCAATACCGCCACGGAATGGGAATCAGAAGGCATTGATAGCAGCGCTGGGTCCTTATCGGTCTCCAGGCTGGGCACAGCCGAGTGGAGAGCTATCCAGAAATCAGGACTGAAGCAAGAATACCCCCGACCGAACACACCCCCTGGTGATGCTCGCACCACTATCGCCCTATCAAACACCATGTCATTCGCATGCTGTAATCCATCTTCTCCAAAACAATTCATTTGCCTTATGTGTCCTCTCTTTTCCTTCCTCGTGACAGAAAGGAACTAAGGCTCCTCAGGCTGCAGGGAAGATCCATACGGACTTTGAGAAGGGCTTCATTATGGCGGAAGTAATGAAATTCCAGGATTTTAAAGAGGGAGGCAGTGAGAGCGCTGTCAAGGTGAGCAGTCAGGGTGCCAGTGGAGATGAGGGGAAGTCTCCTGTGATCAGTGGAGCTGACAGTCTCCACACAGCTCCTACTGCAAACTGCTCTTCACCTTTACTCAGGGGAAGAAATTACTGCACACACTCCAGCACCACTCCTGACAAGCCAACTGATTCTGGCTCTAAACACTGCCATTCTGCTCCAGCTGTGCATATCTTTATCACAATGTGTCTTAACTGGCTCATGGTAGGTCTTGCTCATAGCTCAGCCCAGTCTCTTCTTCACCTCACCAGGCGTTTATCTATAGAGTGTGCTGTTAGCTTAGAGCTCTCTGTTGCCAAATCCCCAAGCCACCATAGCCACGTGACAGTGATATAAAGAGGCAAGTTAAATAAAGTGTGAAATTCCTCAAATAAGGACTGTTTCATGGATGAGCGGCACAGAAATGTGACTTGCAATGTCTTACTTTTTATAACTGCCAGTGTTTGTTTTGACCTTTTTACTGGGCTGTGGCTTTTAGATGTGCGCACCCATGTCAAATATAACAACTGATTTCATGGTGAATTTGTGAAGACAATAACTGTGCACTAAATACAGCAGGTAATACTGCAAAATGCTTTAAATGTTTGTTTTTTCCCACTACAAGTGGTAATATTTCAGGTTTGTCATCTATTTCAAATCAGCAAATTGTTATTTAATATTTGAAGATGGAGAGCTAATAATCAGTTATTTGAATGCACTCTAGGATGTTTTTCATGTTGGAGGTGCTTATTTATTTATTTGATAATTCAGTTTCAGTTTCTGAATTGACAGAACTGACAATTTCATCCTTAATCAATTGAATTAAACGGGAAGTGACTCCAACTTTGCTATGGGTGACATCTGTGATCAGCAGTGGCAAGCCCTGAGATGCTGTTGTACAAACATCCTATTATCATCACCATCAACTCCCTCTGCCCATTTTCAGACACACAGGGATCTACAATATGTTATTGAAAAGACCAGTGTGGAATGGAAGTATTATGAAAACATTTAAACCATTTTACTATTCAGGCCTGTTTGAAATATATGTAATATTTAATTCATCTGCAGTGTCCCCACCCTTCATAAGCTGCGAACAGAGGGTGAAATGTGTCGGTCTCTGGGGGTTTCTGCCATTGTTATCCGAGGTTGAGATCTGAGTGTCAGGTCCTTACTGCATGCTCTCTTACTAATCCCTTTTTGGGGCCTCATAAGAACATGGAGCGTTTCTGACTGTGGCATTAAGGTCCATGCTATTTAATGGCAGTTGTGGGAATAGGCTGTCTGAATAGGGCCAGTGTATGGGCATATCACATTATTAGTAATCATATCTGCTTAAGCCAAGCTTGCTGCTCCAGATGGCTGCTTTCAAGTGCAAATGAACCAGTTAGACGTGTCTGGTTTAATACATACTCGGGAGTCACAAATAGCCATTGATTTTTTTTTTTTCTGTCTCCCTCTCCAACCAGTGTTTCTGGTGGCATTGAGCTTGGATTAAATGGTCTCCTGAGCCTTTAAAGGGACATTGATTCTTCTAATTAATTGTGTGCTGTGCAGAACCAGAATGCATAAACCTGTCCGTATTAGCACTTCAAGTCAATTATTTTGAGTTTGCTGGGAAGGAGAACAAACACTTATTGGATACAAAAATGTTAGAACTTGTTTCCTTGGGAAGTATGATGATGCTGTAATCAAAGAGTTAGTAACATTTTGTACTTGTTCATATTAAACTGAAATGGGCAGAAGAGAAGATTATTCACTCAATTGGAGAGAGAGAGAGAGAGAGAGAGAGAGAGAGAGAGAGAATGATGTTTGCAATGGGGGTTGAGTTGTTTATAGTAGCCTAGATGATGTTTGCATACCCATCCTGCACTATTCATTTTTTATATATGGAAATGTGTATATATATATATATGTGTAATTTTCCATATACATATTTTGTTTGTTTATTATCTTTCAGTAATTGTATTCTATTTGCTATCTTACAGGCAGCAGGGAAATACAGACAACAGGGAAGAAACTACACTGTTGAGGACGGAGACGTCATCTTTTTCAAATTTAACACGCCAAACGCACCGAAGAAAAAGTGACTCAAGAATAATCTGCGGGCTAACATAACGAACTGTACTATTAAGATTTTTTTATTTCTTATTTTATTCAGATTGCTGCCTGCCAGGCCACTAAAGCCTCTGATACCCACTGCCACATTCTCACTGTTTTCTGTCCTGTAGCATCGAATCCCCCCTCAGGTTCACTAAACCCTGACAGCTTTGCTATTTAAGATCAGGATCGGCCCCCCACTCCAAATTGTAGCAGCATTTGAAGAAGCGTATTACTCTCCAGATACTTCATTAATCTCCATCACTGGTGCCAGCACTGACACAGCTGACAGCGGGGACAATGCCACCTGCTCCTCTCCCCCTTCTACAGATAATGCATGTTTTACAGTAGCCCAGATGTCTACACTCAATAAAACATTTGACAAAACCAGTCCATGTGTGTTTTGGGATGTCTGTATTGAGTGGGGCGCTGCATGGGGATGGTGATAGGAGTCCTGCCGGCCACTGATTACAGAATTAAAAGACACGGCTGACATTGGCTGTAGCAGAGAGGGGGCGATTATAATTGAATCTGTAGAGCGATGCTTATTTTAGAAGGGTAAATGTGATGCTGATTGTTTCAGGAAAAAGAAATGGTCAGTTGAAATTATTATTTGTAATGCGTTTGAATTAGCCTTTATTTTATGATTGATGAATATGTGTGTTGTTCTGCAGCTACAACCATCAAATGTAGACAGAAATGACATCTTTGTTATGTTTACAGATTTCTTACTCCCATCCCTGAACAATGGGGGCAAACGCCACCTACACCTAGAAATATTCATTTCAAGCTGATTTTCAGAAAAGTCTTCATTTCATGATATTCTGAATAGTGAGAAAATAGAAGTTGACGCAATCCGCGAGCACAACCAGAAAACAAGTCCTGTGGTCTGAAGTAGTGTTTTTCTCGCCCCTATACTTTGTGTGTAAGTGTTTGCGAAGCGTTTATCCTGAGGGAATTGTATGGCTGCGGCTGCGGTGCTCCAAAGTTAGATTGTATTCTCCATGGGAGTCAGAACACAGAGCTGTAGATCAGCAGTCCTTAGCTGAATATCTTGTATCTATTCATTCTGCAGAAAACAAAATGGCTTTTTGATGGGAACACAAAGATTGAATAAAAATGGTCATTTACAGGGATTGTATTGCATATACAAGTTTTAGAAAGGATGTGTTCATGGAGCAAAGCCTGTACTAGCACTACAAAGCATAGTGTTTGTCATGGAAATAAGGTGGATTATAGTCTTCAAGGTTTGAGATCCAAAGCTAAATGTAGGATAGTGTTTACTGTGGTTTGATGGACAGATGATGACACCTGGATCAAACAGCATTAAGCTTGCCTTGCTTAGCAGCTTTAGCATGAACCTTTGATTTCATGCAGTAGACCCAGGAACACTTCACAGAAAAGTGCATGCTTCCAACATATACAGTTATTCCATACAACAACTGTGTGTTTTCGGTTTACTGTTTTCTAAGTGAAACCATACAAATCCTCTTGAGTGTACAATAGGGGCTTGAGACGAAAGTGTTGTTGCATTCTTCTGAGGGTGGTGGTGGTGTCGGCCAACCTAGAAACCCCACATAGAAGATTAATCATCTGCTGCAGTTTTGAGGCTCAAGGACTGACAAGTTGTTCCCAGTGGTCTGGGTCGGAGTATTTTGTTTTTCATAAAGTGACATAAATCTTTTCAGGGACAGTAATAAAGCTATTTAGAATCATGCAGATTTGGCATGAACAAAACACCACAGAAGTCTGTTACTCTTTTTCTTTAATCGTGACTTTAATAGGCTGTTTCAGGGTTTGATACCAACAACCCTGCAATCATGGGAGGGACCAGAATTAATAAATTATGTAATAATTTGATGTCCTTTTTCTATTGGATCTCTTCATCTGACCTGATGTCGTGGAACAAAGGCAGAGATTAACCATGCCTAATGTTTAGAATAGTCATGTTATAGAAGTATTCAAACACATTATCAGGTGAAGTACAGTAGGTGGATTCTAAAAACAGGCTAGCTTCTTTTTTTTTTTAAATTAACTGGCTCAGACTCCAGAAATCAGCGAGATTCTCTGTTGGTACAAATGTTCTGTCAGCATCATCAATCAAGCGGTGCCATTCTGCCCAGAGGCAAACCACAGTGGCACCAGACCAAGAAGGGTACAGACTGGAAAGCCTGCCTTAAAAAGTACACACATAAAAGACTACGGCCTGCTATTGTAAATCACATACACACCAAAGAACTTTGAGAATTAAAAAAAGAATTTACGAGTTATGACAAATAAACATAAATAACTACGGTGTTTTTCAGAGCAGTAACTGCACACAAGGGATTTGAGTTGGGAAATTCCATGGCTATTATAAATGTATTGTATCATATCATTACAGAGGGGAAATTATCCCTATTTTGGATTACAATAAAACTGTTACCAGTCAATGCTATAATTATTTCCATTGTGTGAATACTCTGCCCAACACTTGTAGATACATTAAACAGACCTGAAATCAAAGTAGAATCATAATTTGACTAAAATAACAATTGATTTCTGTTTATGCAATAGCTTTCCACTGATTCATGTTGTAAAATCATGATATAACTTAGGTTTTGATTTATTGCTCTCTCCCTCAGGGTGAACAAACACTGCCAGTACGATGTTGAGTGAAAAGAATGCCATCAATGGCTGAGAGGAGTGTCTCAGGAAGGAGTGCTTCACTCATAAGGTTGACAAATTCAGTACCTCATTTGCATCTACTGTTGTTATTACAGTAAATGTCTGAACTACAAGATGACTTCACATATGGTTATCTGTGCGAGTATCTCATTTTCGCAACAGGTTAGTTTCTTTACTGTTGCAACATCATACAGCAAAAATATGATTTCAGCATTGAAATGAGCGCCCAGTATGGACAATAATGTAAAAATACCTCTAACTTTGACTGTAAAAACCACTATAAAAGTCTGCCGTGTAACTGGCTTTGACCTCAACCCTAGACTCATGTACAACTGAGTGCATCAGAGAAAAACAGTGTGATTGTTCCTGTGTCTGCACTGGTGCTTCAAAGTTGTCAGTAACATACATTTGGTATTCCATCCACACTTCTCCCTGCACCAGTTTCAATTTTCTCTCTGAGGTCCCATTTGTCCCCCAAGGTGCCTCCAACAGGGCCGTTTCCCTCCATGGGGTCACTCTCTCTTGGACTGGCCTTCGTGAAAACAACTGTCAATATGTTAATACGACACACTCAGAGCCATTGTACACACTCACTCCTCTAATCCTTCATATTTTGTCTTCTTCACCGTGCCACAACAACACCAAGCACTCTTCACCCTGGAGGAAGACAGATATTGAGAAGAAGCTTTTGCGTTGAATATTAATGCTTTGATTACTAATCCTCATCAATTCATAGTGTGCACCTTTGTTTAAAAATAAGTAAATAAACACAAACATATAAATGATATTGTCCACATGATGTTGTACTGTGACATCTCATGTTTCTCCACTAAAAGAAATTTGAAAGCGAGAGGTGTAAATGCAGTGAAACTGTCATAGATGCCCCTATTTACAGCTATATCTATTGTACTGTATCCTCATACAGATGTATTGAAACTCCCACTGGGTAATTGCTCTAGAGACTTCACAGATTCCTCTCACCAGGTGAATACAAGGTCTGTCAATACAATCTCATTTCCTCTGTCTACAGCTGTAGTTGGAGACAAACTAACACTCAAAGGTCTGAAGACAAATGCTCTGGCAATTATATGTCTTGTCTGGGCCACTGTGTCCTCCAGGATGTTGGATTTGGTGTTGCTATTAGGATATTTGACTTTTCCCTTTAACTTGGAGGTCTTTGTTGAAATTACTGATACGTTTCCACGGGCTACTGGAGTAAGACAGACATAGCTGCAAGGTTTTTCTAAAGCTGTTTCCATTGGCCTGTGTTTACCTGACACTTGGATTGACAGCAGAGTGATTGGAAATATCCACCATTCACTGCCGTGAGCTCCTGAGTGCAAGGAAAGTGCTTTTGTAGTCTGGCTGTAATGGGCCAAGTTTGAATTGAAGGTTGAGAGAAATAGCCTCACTCCGGTCGCGCACTGTGAGGAACTGACACACCACAAATAATACTCAGAAGTGGGGCCCTGATAGCATCGCAGGCACAGAGCAGGTACAATGGCATGCAGGCTCTCATTTTAATGCAGTTTCACAATGCTATAATGCACAGGATCAGATGAGGGGAGAGAAATCCAGTCAAATACAAACTCAATTTTTGTCTTGATCATCGATTCCAAACGATCAACACAAAAGACCTCTTAAGACTGAATTGATGATCATTTTATTATTTCTTGAGTAAGAAAACGTCACACTTACTTTGCATGAACAGAAATGAACGAACAGAAACCAATGGAGAGCAGGTGAGGTACTTATGACAGCTGTTGGCAGGGTCAAATCATCAAGGAAACACTCCAGCATTATGGAGTAGTAGACATATAGAAATTGCTATGTTTGGTGTGGTAGTAGAGGTGGGATGGCCTGGCGGACCGTCAGAGTGGCATGGCTTGGCAAAAGACTTATTGTGATAGCTGACCGTGACGTTCTCTCATTTATTGGGGTGGTGAGGATAACAAGCCCACTAGCTGTCCTACATGAGCATTACTGCACAATATCATGGACCTTTAATGCAAGCAGTCTTTTCAGTGAACAGTTTTGTTGTGTTATTAACTGACACTTTAAGTCAGATGAGCTTGTCTAAAAAAATTCTACGGTCATTAAAAATATAAAGCTTCATTTTTGTACAAGCTGACTGCATCCTCATCAACTCTGTAAGGCCAAAACTGAAAAGGTATAATAAACAGGAAATGAATTCGACACAAGATGACTGACATCTCGACTGACAAATAATAACACAGAATACAAAACTGTTATCCAATCACCTTTGAGAAGAACGGCGGGATTTCCTGGATGTGACGCAAAAAATTCTCAGTCAACATTGGAGGCCCCACCCTTTGTGTTTCCTACCGCCCGTCAATCAAAATAGAAAAAATCTTGACAGTTATCACCTATTGCTGCGCGCCTACAATCAGTATAATTAACTGATCATGTCTGGCGGTGTGTGACTATCCAGATTCTCCGATTTACAGCAAGTCACGCAATGACTGGTATGTAATATCCATCTCATTCGTAAACCACGGAAGCTAACAAGCTAGCTGAGGCATCCTTTGGCTAAGTTAGCTCACTAGCATTCGTGCCTGTTCTTAGAGCTGATGATCGCTAGCCAAGTTAGCAGTAGCAGCGTTAATATTACGCTTGTTAGCTTAGCTCGCCTAAACTAGCAAAGTGTCGTTACCGCAGTCTGTATTATGTAGGGAGGTCAGTGTAATGTGTAGCGATGGTTACGTTCACAGCACGCTACCGTTAATATCCAGAAGTAATCCTGTAAGATTTTGTGAGTTTGGTTAGCTAACGTTAGCCCTGTTGTGCTTTTCACACAGCACCAGAACAGCCAGTGAAACGAGAGGAAATGGCTGCCTTGGACGTGGACAGCAGTCAAAGCGACTTTCTGCACCAAGACAACGGGAGAGGAGATCAGGTAACTTTTCGTCCTCGGGCTAACGACTCTAGCTGTACATCGTTGCTGCGTTTTCACTAATTAAGTGGTGCTTAGTGAAGTTCACACGTTTCAAACTTTGCTAGCTAGCGATAAGTCAAACTTCCTATGTGGCTCGGACTAACGGCCACCCACTTTCTTCCTTTGAAACCCGCCCATTGTGGGTAGGACACTCAGCCGTCACCGCTCGACCTGCTAGCAACCACCTGCAGTAAGGTTGGGTCACCGTCGGCAGAGTTGGACAGAGGTGCTGCAGCTGATGTGGTAAGTCAGCACCTCTGCTAGATTCGATCGAGTTATCCATCAAAATGTCTTTGAACCAAACCAGTGGTGGCGCAAGTGTAGCTTATACTCGCTTACAGGGTATTATGCCGCGTTCATGTCATATCGGAAGAAGTAGTGGGGTGATTTCTCATTGCTACAACTTGGAAGCATTCACGTGTTTAACACATCCAAAATAATGTATTATATTTATAAAACCATTTATAAAATAAACCATAAACTAACTGCAGCTGACATTACTAGCTTTTCCAAAGTAGAGTTGATTGTATTATTGTGAATATAACTGATCATTTTGATTGACTTAATTTTGAATTATCGATGCTGACATCTGTGGATTCCCTGCAGTGTTTGCCGTTTGTGTTAACACACTTCCACAATGGGAGATATCGGAGCCCACAAAAAAAATCCCATGATGTATCCTAGATGGAATTACCACTAGGAGGCCGACATGAACGGTCATCAGGTCGTATTTTTGGTAAATCCAACATGACATGAACGCGGCATAAGCTAGGAGACCATTTTATTTATTTAGGCATCAGTTATGTTTCCTTTATATAGCACCAGCAGGAAACCCAATTACTAACTAGTTGTGCACATCAGTAGTTCTCAACCGGTTCAGAGTGGACAGGTAAGGAGGTCACGTTTTAAACAAACACAAACTCCGCCCAGCCGGTACATCACTACCTGGCAGGGAGCCCTCAAACAAGTGCACTTGTTTGTTTTGTATCCCCTCTAGCACAGGCAATAATTTGTCCTTTTTTTAGGTTGTCACATAATTAAATATTGGAGGAAGCATAGAGGCTTCAAATAGTAATTTTCCAAAAAAAAATTAACTTAATAAAATGTATAGTATTTTAGCAAAATATCTATACTTTTAACATATTATAAACCATCTCACAACCCTCAAAATATCGGGATCCTCTCGTGGTCCCTCCCCCCAGATTGAAAGCCACTGGCGTATACATAACAGGGTTTCCCATACATTGATAATATTTGGGTGGCCCGCCCAGGCAAATTAACAACTGCCCAATGTAATTGTTTTTTAAAATGTACTGCAGTTGCTGTGATGCATTAAGCTAGCATCCATACTCGCCGTTTCTCGTCAATGTTGTATATAAAAACAAAGACGCTGTCAGGCACTGGAATCATGTTGGTGAACTACAACGGCCATAATTCATTGCTCCTATGATGCAGTGCATTTGTCAAACAGTCACGCTCTATCTGTGCCAACATGAACTAAATAGATTGGCAAAGTTTGAAATGTAGCCTAATGATGGACTTGATGCTGTATGTTAAGGATGTAACCTGTTTGTAACCAGCTGTGTGTTGTATTTGCTCCAAAAAACTAGCGATAATCAGATAGGAGTATAATAGTCAGGTAATCTTGGAGTAGTAAGTTAGTCTAGCCTCATTATCTTATAGTTAATAGAGTAAAATACTTGACTTCCTTAAAAAAGATAAGATACTGAGATCGCTAAATAAAATTGAAATTGAAATGCAGCCAAAATATAGCTGACTTAGATATATGCACACACAACTGAAAAAACATCAACAATTTGAACAGATTTTCAAATGTCAATCATTGTCTTCCTCAGACGACAGATTCCACATCTATACAGCTAACTGGGACTGATAAATGGGAGGTGTTAACCCCCACAACAGCAGCAAAGGATGAATCTGGAATGATACAGATCCAGAGTCAAGGGATATTAACATCAAATGGACAGTATGTTCTTCCTCTCCAGAACCTACAGAGTCAACCAATCTTTGTGACGTCGGGAACGGACGCCTCCTCTGCCAGTTCAGTGCCTAACATTCAGTACC
This sequence comes from Rondeletia loricata, assembly GCA_900302605.1. Lineage (NCBI taxonomy): Eukaryota > Metazoa > Chordata > Actinopteri > Beryciformes > Rondeletiidae > Rondeletia > Rondeletia loricata. The sequence goes on from OMLI01034039.1 coordinate 18,133, forward strand.
AAGTGATTCCTCAGATTCAGACAGCTGATGGACAACTGAGCTTCTCCACGTCTGCTGTGGAAGGAGCTAGTCTGAGTCAGGATGCCACAGGGCAGATTCAGATCTTGCCTGATGGTAGCCAGAGTCTAAGTGTGACATCAACTGCAGACATCCTTAATAACAACCAGAACCTCATATCACAGACTGGTCATGTCCAGCAGATCCAGGGAGTTTCTATTGGCAGCTCCACCTTCAACAACCAGGGTCAGGTTGTCACTAATGTGCCTATGGGTTTGCCCGGGAACATTACTTTTGTTCCTATTAACAGTGTGGACTTGGACTCCCTTGGTCTGTCTGGTGCTCAGACAATAGCAACAGGGGTCACTGCTGATGGCCAACTAATTATGGCTAGTCAGCCCATGGATGGCTCAGAGAGTCTGGAGAAGACAGATGATCACTTCTCACAGACACTATCGGTAAATGACTCAAATGCAAATCCAGAGATATATGTGCCAACGTCTTCCTCTCAGCTACACGATACAGCAAATGAATCGGGTCTGCTGACGCAAGACACTTCATTGTCATCAATGGCTATAGAGCAAGGCGACTCGAGTTCTGGTCTCCAGGAAGGCTTCATCCAGCAGAATCAGGTCCAGAACATCCAGGTATCCTCAGCTCAGCCCATCATCCAGCTGCAGCAGGTGCCTGTCCAGACCAGCAACGGTCAGGTAGTCCAGTCAGTGGCAACAGGTGGGCAGAGCTTACAGAATGTGCAACTGATCAACCCAGGGACCTTCATCATCCAAGCCCAGACAGTCACACCGTCGGGCCAGATCCAGTGGCAGACGTTCCAGGTGCAGGGTGTGCAGAACCTGCAGAACCTCCAGCTTCCCACTACGCCGCCCCAACAGATAACCCTGGCTCCGGTCCATACCCTGTCCCTGGGTTCCAGTCAAGTCAGCATCAGCACAGGGCAGATCCCCAACCTGCAGACTGTGACCGTCAACTCAATGGGCCAGCAGGAGGAGGACATGGACAGCCCTGGAGGTACAGCATCTCTCTTCATTATGAAAAGATATCTAGGGGACAGGATGCAAATTGTCAGTTTTTAGGAAGTTACCACCAGTTGAAATTTGTGGGAGCATGTTGCCATTGTTGTAAGCAGCCTACCGATCATCTTGTGTAACTTAAATTATGTCCCTCTTGGAAGATTTTCAAGCTTCAGGCTGCATATTTATATATTTATGTTGGTGTTTGCCCATAACACTAGATTTTTAATACTTAATTTATTACTCTCTTTCAATTCGACAATAATTTAGAGCAGTTCTCAAACACAGATGAGGTCCAGCATAGATTTTCAGTCAACCTGTGTAAGATTTACTATATATTTTGACCAGCTGCCTTTCTTCACTTCACCTGGCCCACAGTAAAAATCAAATGCATCCCTCCCTTCCTACACACCAATGCAAACTCCTCACTGCAAACAAGCACACACAACATTCTCTCTCCCTGCATCGCCTGTAGTGTTTTACTGGCAGTTAACTTGAAACTTGATGTAGCCTATATCATCAATAAAAATGCATCACATACGGCTTTCAAGGGCCATTGGAAGCAAAAACAGTATTTAGCCTACAGTTTTAATTTTTGTAGACAATTCTTACTTGTTCTTCTAACCTCGGTTTGAGTCAAAGTGTGTGGATGGGCTGGGTGGGTTATCTATAGATCTATAGAGTTCCACTTGAAAAATACGTTTTTAACAGTGTGATCGGCCGATCACTGATCCAATCGCCGATTGAAATGATGCGTTTCACCCAGACTTTCTACCAACAGCGGCACAACATGTAAAAGTGCACAGCAACCACAAATAGTAAAATACGAATATAGCACTGTGTTTAACAGATTGTTCTATGGCTGCGTGACATAGCTGGCTTATTCATGTGTAAATAAATCATAGGTTTATCCAAACATAGTAATTAGGCTACATGTTAGTGTGTGCTTGATGACTGAGGTGCTTATTCACATGTTGCCACTGGTAGCGCATTACGTTTTTCATTGCGGCAGTATTAAACTGGTTTTATTGTACAGTAAGATCATAGGCTGTGACATTCAAAACAACGTCAGAAATGAACTGTCAATGCCAGATGGACGACATGCCTATGCTGCTAACACTCTGCTGACTGCCACAAATTGGCTCATAGCTTACTTTTTACGGCATAATATTCGACTGCTTTCCTGATATGGTGCCTTTTGTTTTTTTGTTTGGCCAATTATGATTGGTGGCCAATCGATCGATGCACCTGTAAGCTACACAAAACATCTTGTTGTAGCCCATATTCTATAGGTTATTTGTGATATCTTTTATGTTTTGTTTCTTTATATTTGTGCTAGCTATAATGATAAATACCATGTTACTGTCTCTTTGAAGAAGTATCAATATTCTGTTGATTTTTGTTTTTATCAAGTTATCTATACAGAGATATTGTTGTATGGAGTTTTACTTGTGAAATTCTCTGCCATGCTGTCAGGAAGTCAATCACATACAATAATAAAGCACTTTTCACTGTGGGCATTTTGCAGGCTATTTGGCATGTCGTTATCAGAGATTGTATTGATATTGATCTATGAATTGATTCCTCTGCCCTTGCTACCCAGATATCCAGATAAAGGAAGAGCCAGACTCGGAGGACTGGCCGCTAGGCCCAGAATCCACCCTGAACACAAGCGATCTGTCCCACCTTCACGTGCAGCTGGTGGATGAGGACGATCAGTTTGGCCAGGAGAGCAAGAGGTTACGCAGGGTGGCGTGCACTTGCCCCAACTGTAAAGAGTCGGGTGGGAGGTGAGTTAACCTGACTGGTGCTCTTCACTCTGAATGCTCACACTGTACACTGTGTATGCGTCGATGCAGGATCTCGCCTGTGAAATAGGCACGCAGAGATCCTAACTGCTCATACCTGTGTTTCTCAGAGGATCCAGCACGGGGAAGAAGAAGCAGCACATCTGCCACATCGCAGGATGTGGGAAAGTGTACGGAAAGACATCCCACCTGCGAGCACACCTGCGCTGGCATTCAGGGGAGCGGCCCTTCGTTTGCAGCTGGATGTTCTGTGGGAAGAGGTTCACACGCAGCGACGAGCTGCAGAGACACAGGAGAACACACACAGGTGCCCTCTTTGCTCCCTTAGTGTTTGCACATTAGGAAAACATGGGAATTGGCTATGATTTATAATGGCTTGGCTATGTGAGTAAAATATGTAAATTTTGTGCCCTGCAAAGTGTGAGTCATACAAGAAATAGCAGTGTTTGTCCCCTCTGGAATTACTTATTAAAAATGTGGTAGCAGAAGCACAATTGGGTTTGCCTATCTCAGGTTTGGATCAAAGTCCATAATCCAGAAACAGAGACAAATTTCACAGACTTGTT
>OMLI01034039.1:23035-40495 GCA_900302605.1 Rondeletia loricata
GGAGTATACACACAAGGAAATGCCTTATTTTGTACAATATTGTGTAGTTGGAAATGTAGTATGCTGTTTCGTTTTGAAGCTACTTATTTGTTAATGTGTTTTTAAAGAAAAAAGGAAAAAAAGAATGGTAAGTTGAGCAGTTTGCTTCTGCAGGTGTAATGCCTTTGTTGATAGTATATTCGGTCTGTTCCATATTCCTTTGAGCAAAGCAACATTTCACAACAGAGCTAATTTCATTCAACCGAAGTAATGTTATTGCTTACGTCCAGATGTGTCTTCATGCAAATGTACTCATGTTATTATTCATTTTTTATGTTATGCATTTATGATTTGTTTTTGATAGTGTCCTCATTTTCTTGTAGTCATTGTGCTTGCCTACCAAATCAGCAAACCCTTCTTCCCCTTGTTTTATTTCCTCACACCTATGATAATTTTGCAGGTGGAAAAGAAAAACAATCATGTAATTAAATTTTTTGTATTATAATTCCTCTTGAACATATACAGTTGATATGATATGCATTATTTGCGTATCAAATATTTTGACTGAACAGCTATTTATAGTAGGCTTTGCATAGAAAATGGATTTGTGATATTAAAGTCCAAATTCTTTAAAATGGCTTTTTCATCATGTAATTCAAATGTTTTTGTAAAAACATTTTTTTTTAGTAAATCAAAACAAAAAGTTGCATTGTAATATGAAGAGAAAAAAAGCCATTTTTGGGAGGTAATTGCCAAATTTGACTACAAACTCAGGGTGACTTGGTCATGCAGTACTGTGTGAATAATAGAGTAAATCTCCCCCGTAGCTCCTGGGGCCATTGCGGGGGGTTGTTAAGAAATGTTATTTGATGGACCAAAAGCCGAGGTGAATTAAGCTGTCACCCTGTTACCTATGCTTGTTGAATCCGACCATGTCAGGGTTTTTTTAAAGGACAACCCCCATCACCGTAATCAAATAGCTTCGTAGATTTCTTCATCAGTATCTCACTCAATCAGCCCTGTTAGGCAATTGAAATGGTGTCAATGTATTGCTGAAAGCGGTACTCTTTTAACAGCACTGTTCTCATCACTTTCATTTTGTTGTTAATCCTTTTGTATGAAATTTTTTGTATACTTCCCAAGAAACTGTCATTCACACTCATTGTCAGTAAATGTAAAATTTTTCTGTCTTTGTGTTGTTTCTTTTTATTGATCGGATTGTATGTTAGGTTTCCCAGTTCCATGTTACTATATCTTGTTAGATCTTGTTTTATGTTTGTTTGTTTTTCTCCCCCCCAAATATTGAGATGTTAAATTGAAGAATGATAAAAGTATACACTGAACAGTGAATTTACTGCTGGAATGTTGGATTTTTGTGACACGTAAGTTTCTTGGGAGATATTTTCTCACATGGTGTCAAATATTGACACACGGTCCTCTTCAGGAGATTATACGATACCCTAAGTGGTAGATAGTAAGACACTGTTGACATACTCATAGTGTTTATTTCACAGCGTCATAATATGTAGAAAGCACTGTAGGTTTATTCTCACTCCAAAATTTCAGTTGATCTAGCTTCTGTATAAATGTATGTCAATATAACGTCAATATAAACCTTTCTGTAACACTTGAATTTCCTTTCATTTTTGCTTTATTTAAAATGCATTTTTTTAATGGTGTATAATGCTTGTACAATGTCCACTTTTTGAGGGCAGCTTGATATTTCATACTAAAACGACTAAACATGGACAACTACCAAGTTATCCTGTCCTGTACTTAAAAGTTTTGAACCCCTTAATTGTTTTGTCTCTTTTGAAAGACTTGTCTGCCAGCCAGGTGGTTCACTTCTTCCCCAGGGGCTCGCACTCTGAGTTAGTAGTCCAGTAGATGTCACTACAGCCACGGGAGCAGGATGAGAGGTATGTTTGACCCCTTGACCAGCCCCTTTGGTGTGCTAAGATGAAGGCAGAAGTCATTGAGGCCAACAGGAGGTGTGGACCCTCAATTAACCAGAAGTTAATGTCGCACTGAAATGTCATGACCATATTCTGTATTGTCTCATCATGACTTTGTACATGATCTACAGCGCTGTCCAAGATAATGGCTCTTAGTTTTATGGCCTGGATTCATTTATTGATGAGTAAATATCAAGGAAGCCTTATTAGCAATCTGCATGTTCTTGCTTTTTACTTAAACTGACTAAAGTGTCCCCATAGTGCTTAAAATGTTTCTTGTCATAATGATTTACAAAGAAATAAATTGGTAATAATTGCCTGTTATTGTGACATTACATATTAAACCAATGAATTCCTGATATTGCCAACCCACCCCATCACTATCTTTACTCTGTACAAAAAGTACCACTTTTAAAATTAGCTATTGTTGCTGCTGCTGTTTTTTGCTTTAATATTACACTCAGGACATTGTATGAAGGAGCTAGAAATGCATTATAGCCTACCTGGTTTTAGTACCTGTGAATATAATTAAAATGACACTTTATCTGGTAAATCGGAGTGAAAACCACATGCTTTTTGAGTCTTAGTCAATTTGCTGAAAGCGAGTCAGAAAATGTGGTCTATAATGTTAAAAGGACTCGTCCATTTTGTCGTACCTTTCATTTGCATAATTTAATGAATTCAATTCATTGTAATGCAATACCAAGTGCACCAGGAACATAGAATGACAGTTTGAGTTAATGAAATGTGTTAACGGTATCATCATTTACTTGTATGTTAATTAGTCCAATTAATTTCCCCTGCTCGGTAATCTGAATATTGTAATAATCTTTGCTTCCCTGCAGGAATGAAATCTGTGATACACAGACCTCTGGGACAATCTGCTTAGAGAATCGTGGTCTTTCCAGTTGTGGTGCATGGCAGTTTTGAAAAATGTTTGAGTGCCGTGAAAAATTCTTATGGTTTTTTCATGTTCAGGCAGGTTTCTCTACCAAGAATTGTATGGATTTATGTTCTGTCCTTGAATGTTGTTTACCAGAGGTTGTGTACGGCCTACGTGAAACCATTATGATGCAAAACATGTCCGCAGTTGGAAATGCGTTGAGAAACCGAGGATGATTGTCCAATGTTACAGCCAGAAGTTTGTCTTGCTTGATAAAGTGCCATTGCTTCAGTAACGGGAAGAGGCACGATTCTTCTGGCCGTGCCAGATAAAAGCTGCCATCAGTGAGCGATCCTCCCCAGCAGCTCAGCAGGTTAAAGGAGGAATAGAGATCAGGTGGCTGCTGAGCGTGACTCTGTCCCAGCTCTGCACTGTCCTGTCATTTCAAGTTGGAACACGTGTGCTGTTTGGAAGCCAACTTTGTCAACAGTCTCTGTTCTACCTCTTCTTTTTTCATATTTACATGTATATGAAAACATCCAATTGTACAATGAGCAGTGCCTTCAACAGTTTTCAGCCCAGTTACTGAATATGGTGAGGTAGCTTATGAATTTGATACATGAATTATTTCTAGTGGTCTTCCAAAGACAATAGACACACAGTGGCACTGATGTTGATTCTGGTGCAAGACAGGTAAAGCTTCTGCTGCTCTGATTCGGTGAGGGGAACAGGTCTAGACTACACAGCTGGTTCCTCTTTGATATTGATGGAGTTTGAATATTATGTGGAATTAATTTGATAAAAGGAGGGAAACTCAATGCAACTACAAATCTGAAAAATCTGCACACAGGAGAGTAAAAGGAAAGCCTTTTCATTTATGGAGATTCAGTATTGTGATTTGTGATGGAAAGGTATCATTTCAAGTAGCGCTTATACTTGAAAGTTGTTTGTGGTTTTGTATTGTACAAAATAGCTTTTGTGTGATAGTTTCTTCTCGTAGCTCAGTTTGAATGGCTATGTAATTGTACATGGCGCTCAACTTCTCATTCCAATTCATGTGCAAAATACATAAATACAATAACTATGCAGAGGGAGAGGGACACACTGTAATAATGTAATAACATTTCCCACTATGTGATAGAATTCAAAATACCATGGGGATTATGCTTCTTAACCATGGGGAGGTAATGTGAACTGTTGGCAGAAATGACTTCTTTCATGATTTTGTCCCAAATATACAGAATCCTTCAGCAAGAGGGGTGCTTCATCCCTATCCTTGCCCAATTTTAACTATTTCCCCCAGTTGTTGAAGGATAGGCCTGCAATTTTGCAAAATGACTATTATTTGCCTTTCTTAAGGAATCAACAACTTGAAAGTACAGTGCGTGGAATTGTTGAGGTTTTGCAGCTGCATTCATTTACAATATCTATTCTCTGTCAAAAATCCCACAGAATTGAAAGCATAAAGCTTTCATTTCATTGCTTCCTGGATATAAACCGCAAGTTTCTTTGTAAGTGACAGGCTCTGGGCATCCTGCTTAATGTCTTGTTTAGTCCAGGGTACTAATGGTATTTTCCCTTTTAAACCATTTGGAGATTTGAAACCATCTAAAAGTCTCTTGTTGTGTCTCTACATTCCTGACACATTCTTGCCCTTGATCAACTGCAAACGGCAGACAATGGAGCAGATCATTTTCCCCAGGCAAGGAAACGCAGCATGGATCGACTCAATAACCTGATATTCCCTGTCTACTGAATGTGGCCAATTTAACAGAAGGTCATCGCCTTTTTTTATTCCAGAGACAATTTGGTGACCTCCCTCTGGAGTCCCAGCAGGACCAGAAGAGACAAACAGAATCGGCGAGCTAGAGAGTGCTTGTGTTGTCATTGCATTTAGGTCTGGACTGCTCAAGGTGAACCGATACCTGGTGTGGGACAGGGGGGCGATTATGCAAACCTGATAGCAATAGCCAGCAGCCGCATGCTCGTGGATTTAGGTTTTCAGGTATTTTCTGTCATTATTTTCCATCAGTTATTTGAGGTGTCAGGGTGGATGTTTAAAATGAAAGATGCAGATTGTGTAGGAAAGTGTGTGTGTGTGTGTGTGTTGGGGGGGCTAAGTGAACTGCAATCACCTTTATCTTCCTTTTTCATGCAGAGGTGTGCCATTCACAAGGTCTAATTAGGTGCTTTATTGTTTCAGGGAAATTACTGGTTTGACTCACTGTTCTCTTTCAGGAGGGTGGAATTCAGATCGTATCAATCTTTGCCATCTTTGTTTCTTATTAAGTTGTTAAGTGACATTTCACACTTACTGTTTTACATTTATGTATTTTTCTTACAAATCAGACTATGAAAAATAGAATTGGTTATAATTACATATTTCTATCAGTAATACCGTTTTGCCACTGTACAACATGGCAGCTAATAACTCTATCTGTATTGTACACCTCAAGGTCAGATGTGAAAATGGCTTCAACGTACTTGGACTCGAGTCCAGGAAAAGCCGTGAGTATGTGCTCAATATTTTCTCTTGGTGACAAGAGCTGGCCTTCGGTGATATTCAGCCCATTGAAAACGATTTCAGGTATGAAAGGAACCGTTTTGTATCTGAAAATGTACATGAAACGGTGTCGACAACATCCCAGAGGTCAGAGTCCCCACGGAGACTGAATCTGGCTGCGTTTGAGGAGGCAAGACTCGACACCCCTCTGAGTGGCGGCTCTGTGATGGCTCTCAGTTTCTCTCGTCATGTCCCTGGCAGCTTTGACACAGGTAATATGCATGCAGGCTGACAGTGCCCGGGATGTGCGGCAGAGACAATGATGTACATATCATTTTCCTCCCTGACTGATTGAAGACTGTAATCTGTGCTGGACTTGGTCTCTGATTACACACGTCTCGGGGAGCAAAACAAGGACTCTGAGCTGCCGCTGGGCACTGGGCTCATCCAGGGCTTTCAGCCTTCAAGAGGACCGAAGTCCGCCTTTAAGGTGAGCTCAATTTTCGTCCCATTTACACTATTGTTACAAGTGTCGGATGGCATGCATCTGGTTGATAGTGGTCAAACAGTGGCTGTCTGAAGATGACACAGGAACACAGATGTATCTGGCTCCCAAGGTCATCCTATTCTCATCTCCAGTACATCCTCACGTGCTCGGCGCTCCCTTAAAGACACTCACAGGGACAGAGAAACCATATGATGAATTTTACATTCCTCCAGCATTGTGTTCTGGGCTTACAAAATGAAAAATATCTCCTTCAGCTCAACAGGCCAATACTGAACCTGCCCATGGCCAAACAGGCCCAGCCACGAAATGCACAGAGAAAAAAGACCTTGTTAAAATTGAAATTGCAGATAGATATAATACTGCATTGTTCTACATGCAAAGAAATGTGCTCCATTGTTTGCTGATGACGCAATCGAGTCTGAAAAGAAAATAATTTCGAGGGTTTTTTCTTGCGTAATATGTCATGTTTATAAACAGCACACTCACAGTCATTTAACATGCACTTCCCTGCCCTTGTAACCTTGTGAGTCTGGCTGGTCTTTGTATAAAACCTAAGAGATTTCTCTGTTGACAATAGGTCAGTCCTTTACAGAAGGTACCTAGCACATTAGAAGGTTGGTCTCAGGGGAGAAGTAATGGGTTCTGGGCAATTGACCAACCTGCCATGCTTTACTGCACCTGCACTGAGTTAGAGCTGTCATCATTACCACTTCCTCTAACGTTCCCCGCAGCAACCCAGACACTCCCACTTACAGCGATATTTCACTTGGGTAGAACATTTTGCGCTTTTTATCATGCATCCCTCCGTGTGGGAGAGAAGGTAGTCTAGCCTGAGATTTGAAGCCGTAAGGTAACCTTTAACAGGCCTTTGGGGCACACACACACAAAAATAACGGTTCCAAAAGGGTCCCTAGTTAGGGGGTATGATTGAGCTGAACTTTTTCAGTCATGCTTGCAAAAAAAAGGCTTCTTGAGGATAAAAGGTTGTAAAAAAGTGTCATTACCCATATTTTCTGATTCATTGTCCAAAAAAATATGAGTTGATCACCTACTCATTTGACTGACATTTATCTTTTTGGGTTGAGTGATTCAAAATTAGTGTGTGATTGTGCGGTCTGAAAATAATCATTAGGTAATACTGTAAAAGATGCTGTTTGAATAGTCAATCAAAATGGATAGAAAAGGGAACAAGCTTCTAAGTCTCAGCTAATCAAGACACGGAGTTAGCAAGCACCTATAATTTAATTTTAATTTTACATTTTTTTCTCGTACAAAAACTGTTGTGGATAACAAATGAGTTCAGCTACAGGGACGCAAGCTAGAATCAAACCTGTGATGTTACAAGGTCACATGATGTTAATCTTAACCACTAGGTCACCGATTCTCTGGCCTTCTAAAATCTGGTTAAATCAAAAAATTTGAAAGGAATGTTTTGAGCACTAACAGTGGCTAGGTCAAAATAGTCAGATCCATGAGGAAAGGTAGGCATCTTGGCTTCTGATATCATTATAGCCTTGTTGTGAGCAAATAAATGGAGAGATTGTCACATCTGTTTTCCTTAAAAAACAGATCCTGACAAGATTTAGCGTCAATTAAAGTGTCACAAACAATTTAGGAAGGTGAGGATGAAATCTTATATCAACACTTGTCCCGCAGTTTCAGCCTTATCTTGTAATACTGACTGACTGGAACAGTAACCTTTATGCTTAATTGTTTCAAGAATTCACGCATTATACTCATAAAACCTCTTAAAAGGACAAGTATCTGAAATGATCAAGGCTTTTGGGCCAACACTAACCAAACCAAGCCTGTAGCAACTTCACTCTGACTTGCAGATGTTTTCCCCTCCGTTTTCCCTCCCTCCTCCCACACATGTCTTATATCAGTGTTTTCTGGATCCAAAACGACCAGCTTAGAAAATAAAGGAGAGGAACTTTACATTGTGCCAGAAAAAGGAATGGAAATTACGGGCAGTGTCAGATAATTGAGCTTGTCGCAAGAGACATGTTAATAACAGACGGAGATGCAGAAGACTTGTCACTCCGTACCCTGGGTGACAGACTCTCTCTGCTGTTGATGAGCTGTTTAGAGGGGAAATTGTTCCACGCAAACACCATCGTTATTACAAGCTGGCAGAGCTGCTCGCTTGTGTACCCAATTCTGCTTGAACTGACAGAATCCAATTGACCGGCACATATTCATGCACTTTATTTTCTTTATTCTCGCCAACAATGCAGATAATTACTGCACCAAGTAAAACCGAAAATAGAATTTCACAGTGTCCCAGAAAACAATGCCAGAGCTGTCTCAGCAACATGTCTGCTGAAATAGCTGTGACTGGTAGACCTTACTGTAAGAACACTTAGTTGTAATCAGTAATCCAATCAAGTTAAAACCTACTGAAACCATATTGTCATTTTCTGTTTACCTGTTTGTAGTGTTTAATACATCCAGCATCAAGCCTCATGGTGCAGTAGAGGGACAGAACCTCCAGTCGGTGTGTTGTCAGCCAGGGGCATGAAGGCAAGGCCAGGGTACACAGCCAAGCACTTCAGGCTTACTTACCTCAGCTGCTGTTGTGTTTATGGGTCTTTATGGGCTCCCCTGTGTCCTCTGGTAGGTAAACACACCGATTAAAGAGGAATATATGCTATTTCCTGTCTGTGTCTGTGAACATGGAAAACTCCCCCAAAGGCAGAAATCTGAGAATCAACTCTTGAACCTGGGATGTCATTAATAGGTACAGCCAGGGGCTTCTTCATAGACAATGAATGGGAGGCTGATTTTGTGGACCGAAAATGTGTTTGACTTTTAACTCTCAAATGAGTTTTATTCTACAGCGGTGCAGTCAGGTGCAAACCAGAACATGTACCTTTATCCTCAGAAAATGGAAATGTTCTCTCAGTCACCTACTCCTTCTTTTGTAATGAAAACACAATTTTCACATCGATTCAGAAGTTGATGTAAACAAGGCCTGTTCTCAGAGGAGTTGTTCACTGGCATGATAATTTTCTTCCATTGTTTCTGGCAATGGGACACATGTATATTTCAGTAATACAAACTATACTTGAGGCACTGAAATCACATTTGAATCCCCAAATTCAGTGGTATTCCCTTTAGAATAATTTCCTGATTAAGCTCACAAGCCTGTTTGACTTCAAATTAAATCATTAAAAAAATCTGGCTTCTTCACCAATGCATAACATTTTTATTTACCAATTTATGTTTTTATTCAAAGTCAATGAGTTGTTTGTTTATGAATATACTGTATGATTCACCATTGGACTTGACATAGTAGCCTTTTTCACAAGCAGTGTCAAAACTACTGAAAGAAAAATACCCTTCCACTTGTTTAGATGTTTTTTGTGTGTCATTTGTTGTTATAAGACTACAAAATTGATATTAATAACAGTGATTCTCAGATGATAGAGAAGAAAATGTATGTGCACTCCACATTAGCCTCATACGTTTCAGTACAAAATGGGCTTATACATATAAAAATGACTGAATGCAGATTTTGATGTGGTTAAAAGGCACATTTACCCTAAATTTAATGGTTATGTTCCTGGCATTAATGCCCTTGGGAACCAATGGGATCAGCGGTGTAGCGAATGTGGACGTTGTCTCTGATCCTTGTGCCCTGAGAGAATAGAGCCCTAGGCGGGACGGGGAAGTGTCTCCCAGGGACCAGGCCACATCTGTTCATGTCCCTCAGCCGCCTCTAACGCAACGCATTAATAAGGATCCTTTACTCGAGTCGTGTCGGTGGGCCATGTATTCTTGGAACTTTAACTTTGTTGTGAATCCCGGTGTGAGGAGGGTGAATGACTGTCATACTAATGTAGAGGGACACTAGTGCCACTGTCCAACAAGTCGTCCGTTATCTGAGGGAAATGTGTCCGTCCAGAGTTGAGGGCGGCTTTGTGCTCTCAACCGGGCCACCTCTCAGCCTTTGTGCCGGTAACAAGCTCAGCTCAGGCTCCAACGAAGCGAGAAATTGTAAACTCTCCGGAGAGGCCCAGTGGAGAGATAAGGGCTTAGTGTTTGCTGGCAATGTGCATGGGGATGAATCTGATATGGCCGAGTCCCACGCCAGAATGGGAGTGATGATACCTCCCCTTCTATGGAGAGTTATGTTTAATCCCCTTTGCCAGTGTATTCACTTGCAAATACTCCTGTCACCATTAATATGTATTAACATCCTTCACACACTGTTCAATACAGATTTATCAGACTCTATTTTTCCTCTTGTGTGCGCCATCATCTCTCTGCTGCTCTCGAACCGCAGCTTTTTGCAAACAGAATAGGCCTGGATGTGCTGCTGATTTTCAAGCAACGCACCTTTGCCTGTAGATACTGCAGGGTACAATTTAGACTCCATTGGTAGTCTTCAACTGAAGCAGATAGATCAGCCAAATGTCAGCATCGTTTATTTGTATCGTTTTTTTTAACATTTGTGACCTTTTTTTAATTAATTTCCCAATAACTTTCCTAAAGTTGCATTCCATGGTCAAATTCAGCACTTGCTGACTTGAGTAGTGTGACATAATTTAAGCATGAACAAAAAGTGAAGAAACATTTGCCATATGAATCCTATTGTAGCTGAATATGTTCAAGGTACAATAAGGGTCTCTATATCTAAAAGCGTGACTCTCCACCTTCGGTTTAGTACAATTAAATGTGAAATTTTGTCAATACTGATATTGACTTCAAATTTTTTACTAATTTCAAGGTAATTCTGATTAACACTATGGTATTAATCTTGACAAGATAAAGAATGTTAGATGGGATTTGTATGAGATTTTGTCTGCATTTGGTGGTCTAATCCACACAAAGCCCTGAGAAACTCATTATGGCGTGGTGAGGCCCTAAGCCTGTACCGTTTGCATTAAAACAGCCAAGAGGTGCCTGTCAGCTTCCTGGCAGAGCCCAAATCAAGCTGTCAATTACTGGACGTGTTTATGGAAATTACATGTTTGTTAACATGCTGGAAAAATGTGCTCTCGGCTCAAGCAGCATGAGTTCGGAGAAACAATTTCGCTCTGAAATCACCTTTCAAATGGGTGAAGGTGATCCTCATCATGCAGATCACAGACACGGGAGGCATTTTAACTCTCACTGTTCTGATATGCATGACAAAAAAACCAGAAACTGGACTTTAAGACTCACAACTAACAAGCAAAGCGGGGGTCCATGCCCATATCATGTTACTATGGGTTACAGTGTTTTTATTGCTTTTAAGTTTGTTTAAAAGTCACTACACTCTCAGTTTGAGCTGTTGTCCGCCCCCTTGGTCATTTTCAACACTGCAAAAGCACAGGTCTGGCAACTAATACAGTGGGACAGGGAGAGGGAGCAGAGGGCTCGTTTTAGTTGGGACATCTATGACATCCGGCTGTACAAAATAAAAACACATTTCACCAAATTTCCTAAAGAGAGGAATTATCCACTAGAGGGAGAAACAAACTCTGACCTCTTAAAAAAAAAAAATGTACATACATTATTTATACAAATAATAATTTATGCACAATGTTTCGATTTTTACCAGGATGGTGTCTTGCAATATAACATGGCCAAATTCTGTACATCAGTTTTCATCTGAAGAAAGCTTACTTTAATGCACAGCATCACTTTAAGTACATTCATAAGAATGCAGTGTAGGAAATGAAGCTGTCTTCTATCTACTATAATGTCTCCAGCGAGATGTTTATGTCAATTTCCCCGTTCATGTTCTCTCACATATAAAGGCCTTGATTTCAGCCTCCAAATGATCATGAAATCGAGCCAATCGACATGCATGTCTCAGATGTCTGGTCGAGCTCATCTTAGACAAGGTAATTTTGTCAGAGCAATTACCTTTATAATGTATTCCAAAGTCGGGGCATTTTCTGCTGCTTAGGTGAGCCGCTGACAGCGTGTTTTGATTTTTAAGCAATTGTGCTTTTCACTCGGAGATCACGCTGACGTCTGTATTTCTCCCTATGTAACAACCCCCCGTGATTCCGTTATTTCACATAAACTCTGTGGAAGAGCACACTTAATTACCTCACACAGACCCGCAGCTATAGTGAGCAGCTATTGCGAGTTGTAGGGTTTGACACAGCTGTACGTATGGGTGGGTGGGTGTTTATGAAGAAGAAACTCCTACTGTAAGACATACCCATTCCCAGCGGACCCGTATCACCTGTCAGCGATGATGACAATGCCCTGGAGAACGTCACCGTGCAGTGAAACTGTCATCACACAATTACTCTCGCCATTACTGGCCCTACATCTCCATGTAATGGCTGTGACACACTTTACAATTCAGATTGTATTCTCAGTCATTGGCACTTAAATGCTGCACTCCGTTTTATGAAAAGATAAAGATCTCTGTAATCTGCCGGAGCTCAACCCGTCCCTTGAAAGCTTGTCAGGCCGCATTTTGTTGTTCGCTCGAAGTTGTCAAACCCTGTAGCATCCCCCTTTGTTGGGCTGGTGAAAGTGTTTATTTGTGTGTGTGTGTGTGTGATATTTTTTTGGTTTTTGTGCACTATTGTGTGCTTGTTGATGTGTGCTCGCCTATAGTAATGTGTCAGACTGTGTTGCTCCAGTTATCTGTTTCAGTCATCACAACAAGAGGAACTGAGGATGTGGTATATATTGTATACAGCACAGTACAGCTGAGCCTACAGAACAGAATGAAGATTTCTTGGCCAGGGATCTTGTTATGACATGAAGATCTGAATGTGGTACTTGTTGTCTCATGGTAAAAGGCTTGAGCTGGATTGAGCTGTTCAGTATACCGTGTGTTCAATTTGAACTTTCCCTCTAGGTGGTTGCTATACTGAAGTTAGATTTGTCACCAGGTCCGGGAATAGTCCTCTGTGCCCGTGTGTGCATCGATACCACCAACCACAGAAACCGTACTGTCGGCCTGTGTGCGATAGCAGATTGAGTTTAACAAGCCAGATGGGTTGTAATTGTCTGATCAATCCTTTGTTTGTGGGCTTTTATGCCTTTTGTTATGGTTTGTTTTCCTTACGTGTAATTTCCTCTGCTGATTTGCCTTCCCTTGGGGAGGGTCTGGGTCCAAAACACTGCTCTGCCTGACCAGCATGACTTCCATCAGGGCCCAGAGTCACATCGTGTGTCTGCAGGGCTGGGCTCGACCTCCTGTGAAAGTGACTGGAGCAGCAGCATCTTCATGATGGCACAGTGCTATAGGACTAATATCGCCCTCCTCTCCTCTCTGCAATGGTTAGTAGGGGCATTGGTTTTTTTGGTTTGTTTTTTCACACTTCTAGAGAATACAAAATGAATTTAGACATTTCAAAATCGACCTTTGCTATTTTTCGTGCGGGGTTCCTCTTTACATTAAGATATTCATGTACCTGAATCATAAAGCTGTTGTTCTGATAAAAAGAAAATGTGGCAGACAAACTCCTTCAACATGTTGAGAGGAATGAGATTTGTCTTTGAACTTCACTAAGACAGCGTCTTACAGTCTTGCATGCATTGTTATTTTCTGCCCACCTGTAACAGCAGGCATCCCTTTCCAATCAGAACTTAAGTGTTGTTCCCCTTACAGATGTGAAGAGGTTAATTCTTCACTTTTGGAACCCATGGACTGGCTTTGTTACTTCTCGCAGTAATTGAGACTCTTTAACAGCACTTTTGTTTCTTTTCTTAGGTATGTAATGTGCTGGATAGATCCTCAACATGCTCAATCACAAAGAGCTAATCTGACTATATTGTTTGACAAGTGTGTTCCTTACAGCTTGGTGCGAGTGAGATGTAATCTAGAAACAATTATGCCAATTCCTGAGAACAGTATGGGGCAGGTAAGAACCATTTCAGACTTACACAGGTTAAATGTAATGACCACTCCAAGAGTTTGTGAACATTTCAAACCTGATGAATTCAAGTAACTTTTCTTTGGGGAAGGGAATAGAAAATGTAATATTGGCATTGCCATTTTGCAGAGAATGTTTAATAGTATATGCATTTTGTACGCTCATCTGCTCACCACTTCTTGAGGTTTAAGTTTGCCCTTTTTCCATTTCCCTATTTCTTCCTTAAAAACAGCTGGATTCTATCTGCGACTATCTGACATATGAAATGTGGATCTAGTCATTTTCATATAGGGTGAGGACTTAATTCTAATTCTGCAGCACATCAGGTACCTAATCTTAAAAAACGGCAGGTAAAAGACCCTGAAGGTGCACTGGCATTTCAGAGGCAGCGAAGTAAAAGACCTCAAGGTTGCAGAGGACTGAAACCCATCTGAGCCACGTCTTTTAAGCCCCTGTTGGACTTTTTCATTTTTATCACTCCTGATATTTGTTCTCAATGGCAAATTAACAGCCTTCCTTGTGCCATTCAGTTTCCTTTCTGAAGACAAGGCTTAAATTCTGTCTAACTGCCTGAATTTACTACTATTCTATTTTTCACACGACAGAATCAATACCAGGACTGAAGTAGAGAGGATAAAAATTTATGGTATCTTGCAATTTAATGGTTGAAAAGATGCAATTTGAAAGATCATAAATTGTGAAGGAGCTTATGCTTCATTGCCCTTGATTCAGTGCTTGCTGTTAGAACTTGATTTGCGAGTGTCTGCAAAGTGTGATTAACGAGGCGATCAATGTGCGCTGCAGCACACTATGGCACTCCTAATGCTCTTCATTAGAATAAATAAAATAAATTGACTGCAGCTCTATGAAAACTCTGTAATGGTTAAAAATCAAAGAACGTCATCCCTCAGCCACGATTTAGCTTCTCTCAGCCTGCATCCACCTTGATCACAGTATCCTGACAGCCTTGTCCCCAAACCTGCAGGGGCCCTGAGACAAGCTCGGAGCGAGGGACGTAGAGGGAAGCGGTGTGTCGCCGTGGGGCCACAGGGTGTTGCTTAGCTGACTGGTAATCATACATCGGAGGGCTTTTGTACTGAAAATGCTGGGGGGAATGCAGCTTGCGGAGTATTAATGCATGAAATAGCATTTCAAGCTGATAAACGGTTTGCAGAAGGGTCAGACTGTGCGGATTGCTCCTCCAAGATTCTTGTTTTTCATGAAGGCATATTGTTTGTAATAACATTTACCAGGAGAATTTATTCCAGCTCATCTCATGTTTTCTTGGGAGACAGCGTGGTGCTGCTGTTCAGTCTGTAGTGGAGGGAGGTATTGTGTCCTACAGAGGCCCAACTCCACTATAATGTTCAGTTCTCCTGCCTGTCCTCTTTTGATTATTGTCCTTTTAGATTCGCTTCACTATGTTGAATTGGCTGACCACACTATGAACTGTTAGGCAGTCGCTTAACTTAGGCCCTCAATTGATTTTTTTGCTACATCTCCCATAAGGCTGTTAAAATCAATTAACTATAAGTAATTGGGCAACAAAACACATTTGTAAATGAGTAAGTATTGATATTTTCATCTTTCTCCATTAAACGCAAAGTATTGACACAAAGGTTTATGTCATGTTGTCTCTTTGACTACACTATTATTGAGAGAATATGAACCGAACAGCTACAAATCCATGACTGTACAGTTGATGATAATCCAAGATGATGCACAACAGCAACAGTCATTTGTCTCGGCTAAAGTAAATATCACATTCATGTCATCATAACACCTAGAACAAAACGGAATGCTTTGTACTTTCATGTATTGTAAAGGTATATACAGTATATGTGTATACTGCAGTTATATGTTTATATATATGGAAGGTACGTTCAAAAAATATATCTATATCTATCTATCTCTCTCTCTCTCATATGTATATATCTATATATGGGTAAGGGCTGTTTATTCTGTATTACACGCTGAACCTTTGGCTGATGTGATTGGTAGTCTTCCACAGTGAGAAGAGATTCATATTTCACACCAGTTTGTGTGAAAGCCCCGGGTGTAGCTACTTACAGGGAGACGTGGCACTGTGAAGGAAGATGATCGGGTGCCTGAGCAGGAGAGGCAGACTGCATGGTGACCGGCGTCCCTCTCTGCTCCGTCTTTGAGACACCTTTGTGGTGCTACAGTAGGGTGAGTCTGAGTCACCTCTCCTCCTGCTCAGCCCAACCTTTATTAGCTCTCTGCCCATTAAATCTGACCCGAGCGCTCATTCTGCATGGAAACACTTAATTGCATGCTGCTGTGGCGCTAGTCCTCCATTGGGCAACTAATAAGTACTGGCTCCTAAGTTGTCTATGAACTGCAAAACTTCCCTTATCCCTGCACCCCCACCCCCATTCTGCTCATTATTTTAATCACCTTTAGAAATTATGCTCTCTGAATTAAACACATGCATGTGTGATCAGAAAATATTAGGCTTGTGTAACTTTACAAATATGAATTAAAGATGAAACCATTCCTTCTTCACAAATGATTCCATTAAGTAAATGTTAAATGGTTTACAAATAATCAGTAATTACTTAATTTCAGTTTAATCTCAAATTGATGAATCTTCATGCGCAGTGCAATCACGCTTTGGGGAAGTTTTTAGAAGTTATGTTTTTTTAAATAGTAAAATTTGAAGCAGGCAACATTTCCGGTAAGTGTGCAGTAGACTAAACCTGAAATGCGTTCGGGTGTTTTTGGAGACAATTCCACATGATATAAAGGACATATGCTATATCATGGTCCTGTTTAGCTCAATAGCTAGAGCATGATGGCACCGCCACTGCCAAGGTTAGAGCTTCAATTTATGCTGGGTCCATCCATGCTAAAAATGTATGGACTCATGGTACTGTAAGGCGATTAAAGTGTCCACCAAATGACATAGGTTCCAACATCGTTCAATTCAAAAGGACCCACTAAAAGATTACTTAGAGGGTCTGATAAACAAACATATGTCCACCCTAAAGACCCCTTTGAAGATCGTGTTGAACTCTTACCAAGCCAAGTTGCCAACAGAAAGTTAACAAGAAAGGATCAAGAATAAAGAAAGGCCTACAATGACAAAATATAAAGTTCTATCTATCTAGCTACTTAACTATCTAGCTATCTCTGTCTGTTTACATAGACACAAACAATCAGATTTGTAACTCTTTGTGGTACAGATATGTTGTCATGGCTGTTAAAGGGGCCCAGTTATAGGAATTCTAATTTTCCTATATATGATCAAAGATGTATAATGAAGACATTGTTAAAATTTGATTTGATTTCAGAGGTTAATTGAAGTTATTACATTTTCAAAAATCCATCCTTTTTTTATAGGAAGTTTCGGACTAACTCCAGTCAAGGCATCACAACTGGACTCGGTCTTGATTGGCTCCCCTCACTAAAGAATCGATCAAATCTGTCCAGTCAGGCAAGTTTGCAACTGCTGAACTGCCCCCCACCCCCCAAAATGCTTCCACCGAGCAGGTTTGCCTAATTTCAATTAGATGAGCTGGTGCTGTCGGCCAATCAGGGTCCAGTATTGTGACTGTTCTGCCTTGTTCGGTAAATACCACTTTAACTAAACTATATTTATTTGCAAAACATCATGAAGAACATTATTCTTATCCTGAGCCATAGTATATTTGAAAACAAAATAATGAAAAGTGAATAATATGGGACATTTAAAGCAAGAAACCATATTGTTGCTCGCAAAGCAACAAAATCTGATCTGGTCCACAAAAAATGAAAAATCACATATTCTGTTCCTG